>PTRB01000248.1:0-32867 GCA_025094155.1 Lichtheimia hyalospora FSU 10163
GATTCACGGAAGCCGTTATATCCCCACCATGGGATCTGTGGTGGCGATGGTGTCTTTATGCCGCCATCGGATGTCGAAACATTGGTAGGCTGGCACAGATACTTGCACACCAACCATCTGGTTAAGCGCACCTTATCAAATGCACTGTGTTGTTGCTGATTCAAATTTCTTCAAATGTATCACCTTCAGAAGTTACGTCGAAAGAAAGAAAATAGGCATGTGATGAGTATATGATCCATCAAACGTATATGACAATAGCTTTTTACCTGATTCCAAGAATCAAATTGTAACACAATATGTGTTATCCACAATGATAATGGGAGTAGGATAACAACGACAAGCTAGAAATGAGCACGATCAATACACAGGGTCAGATTTCATTCACAGGAATAATATCCACCATGATACACACCAAAACTTGGGTAAGCAACCAAAGGATTATGATAGAGGAATAGATGTGTGGGAGTAAAGTAGGCGGCAACATTCTTTATATGAACGTTGTGGGTGTGTGGATATATGTGCTCACAAAGAAAGATAAGGGAGGATATTGCATGACTTGATTGATTGGGTGGTCTCGGTGTGATTGATTGTTCATGCATAAATCAATAGATGGTAATGATATCCACCATCGAACAATGGCATTTATTTGCTATCACAGTATTTTCTGTATTCATCTATCATTTGCTGCTACCATAAGCACATTCCATTTATAAAGAGAAATGTCATTGTCAGGGTGTGAAAACTTTGACTTGTATTGCTTTCCTAACACAATATCCGTTGGCTCCACTTCCCCTCGTTCAGATATGGTTGGTCATCCCAAACCGCGCTCTTATTTTCAGGTTTTCTGATTCTAGATCTTCTCAAAACATGCAAGAATAGGAAACAGGCATCTTGCATCAAGGGTGAAAAAACAAACTTCTGAAAGAGCTCCATACCGAAGGAGCAGGGCGGGAACCAACCACATCACTCGGTTCAGTATCGCCAACATTCCGAATAGAGTACCCCCACTCCACTTCGAGCTTTCCACAGTAGCTGAGTGGACATTTACATTGCCAGTATTACTGGACCATTGCTATTACTACAAAACTCTCTTTCTCTTATACTATCACAAACACGATGTAGCCACACAGTTGGGAATGGGCTATTAATCGTCCTTGGTCGCCTTCTCTTTCCAAGCTTGTTTTCTGCTCTGCTGTTGAGTGGATGCACAGTATTAGCAAAGGCATGTTTGATGTATATCGAGGGTCCTCTTTGTAATGCTGGAGTAGTAAAGGCATGCTTGGTCACCAAGGGTACTCTTTACACCCTTAATGGATCCACGTCTGCATTGTTCTTCATTCTTTTGGCGAATCACATGATCTGAATCCACGACTTCACAACATTCCTTTTACACAATACACCACACCTTCACATCTTTCCATCCCTATTGTATCTAGAATCTACACACCACATATAATTGTATTCAAAACATATCATTATCCTTATCTCCTATAAAAAGACGGAATGTCACCCGTATCTGTATTGATTTTAATGTATGCTTTCGATTTGATTATAGATACATCATTAGTTACATATCGCAGAAACCTGCTCTGCAAACAAAATCACCCTCATCACTTATTATTCAAAAGATGCAGCACAAAATACTGACGCTTGGTTCATCATCCCCGGAAACACCATAATAATAAAAGTTACCATATGTACTGATCGACTGACTGATAAAAAGGATTTTAGCTCCTCCAATTTCTGTAAAGGTGACATGATCCAATATTCCCAATCACTCAATCTCTCAATGATATAGAAAGATAATACACCAGACAAGTCGTTTATCCACAGGTGAATAGCATCTTTGCATAAATCTAATTGCTGGGGCGGAGAAAGTGGTTGCTATCTCTACTGTTGC
Source organism: Lichtheimia hyalospora FSU 10163 (assembly GCA_025094155.1). NCBI lineage: Eukaryota > Fungi > Mucoromycota > Mucoromycetes > Mucorales > Lichtheimiaceae > Lichtheimia > Lichtheimia hyalospora. Next base: position 1,901 of record PTRB01000248.1, read on the forward strand.
TTCTTTTCTTTGTGTTGAGTTGCTTAGGAACTTATGGGAAACGACAAGTCGACGACAACGACAACATGGGGTGATGAGATTGTACAAGCCATATGGCGTCCAACTGCTGTCCTTGTCGGCATTGGCATTCCCCTTGTCTACTTGATTCGATCCAAGGTCATTGGTCATCGATTTCCAACAGCAGCTCATATTCCACCTGAAGTGTTTAGTCGTCAGCAAAAGATTCGTGGACGCGTGGTATCTGTGGGCGATAGTGATAATTTTCGACTTTATCATACTCCTGGATTGGGATGGGGATGGGTGCGTAAGGTACCTGTCTCACGCAAAGGTATCACCCTTATATTTCTTACAAGTAAAAGTGGAATTCATGTTGGATCGTGCTAGAGCTCAGGAATCAAACCATTGCAGTACGCTTGGCTGGGATTGATGCTCCCGAGGTATAATCACCAAGATTGGATACCAAAGATCAAGTATTGACTATTTCATAGGGTGCTCACTTTGGCATGCCAGCACAAGAACTATCAAGTGAATCTAAATCATTCTTGACATCATTGGTGCTTAATCGTATGGTCACTGTACAATTATTAAGCCGAGATCAATACAGTCGAGCAGTAGGTGCTGATATCTTTCCAATGTTCTTGCATGATGTTTACCATGAAACACATAGGTTGCCATGGCATATGTGAGGAAACCACCATTTTTCCGACTCAAGAATGTATCAGTTGAAATGTGTAAAGCAGGCATGGCGAGTTTATATGTGGCAAAGGGAGCGCAGTATGCAGATCAACTCGAAGTTCTGAACAAGGCAGAAGCTCGAGCAAAGTAAGTGATGGAATTATATCAAGTGACTAGGAACACTGAATGGTCGTACATGATAGACTATTGAAGAAGGGCATTTGGGGTCTCAAAAACTATGTGTCTCCTGGAGAACACAAAGCAAAGTAAGTCCATCAATATCTTGCTCATAATAAATGTGGTTTTAACTTTGCGCTTTAGTTTTTTAAGAGGCAATAACAATAGCAAATAGAAGAAATAAATCCTGTTATAATATAAGTCTTCTTCTCTCTCTTTCTAATGACTGGTGCCCTCTATACTCAAGTGACGAAAGAAAACTTTGATAGCGTCTACCAAGAGATTGTTGACAAGATCGCCACGGCCAAATATGTTGCCATCGACACTGAATTCACGGGTCATTGTCAAACTTTCCCCAAGCATATGGATCAACGTTACAGTGAAATTGCAAACGTAGTTGGAAAGAATGCCATGGTTTCCTTTGGAATGTCAATCAAGAATCAAAACGGCACCACTGACAACTATGATGTTTTGGTTGTCAACGAGACCGTGCACCAGGTCAACCCATCCAATTTACTGTTTCTGGTTCACCATGGTTTCGACTTTAACCGCCAGCTAAGATATGGCCTTGGTTACCGACCTGGAATATACAACGTGTTGAATCGGCCCAAGGATATCAAGGTCAAAAAGAGCGTGCGTGAACTTTGGGTGGATATTCATCGAAAGCTCCGTGCACATCTTGTGCCACTAGTAGTCCACAATGGTTTTATCGATTTGATGTACCTGTATCATTCTTTCATCACTGTATTGCCCACTCAATTTCAACACTTTGTCGCTGACCTCGTTGATGCATTCCCGGGTGGCATTTATGATACCAAATATTTGTCTCGAAGTGTGCTTAATGAAGAAGTGACTTTCCTGGCATACCTTTATTATCGGTTCATGCGACAGAATAACAAGCGTAAACGGGAACCAAAAGACATCGATCAGGCAACCCCTTGTAAAAAACCACGTGACCAAGACCCGTTGGAGATGTCACCACCCCCCATTTGTGATGAATATGCGGTAGGTTTATATACATACAAAGTCTCCGGTTGTACTCACTGATCATGTTGGTATGTTAGGCACGTGGATACTGCCAGGGTGGCTATCAATGTGCATTCTCGCATGATCTTAACAAGATATTGGAAAGAGATGAAGGAATCCGCTATGGTGTCAACAAGGAAAATGTACCAGTACCGGTGCCAGTAGCGAGTATGCACAATGCATACTTTGACGCGCTCATGACTGGATACGTTTTTAATCAGGTGTCAACTCTTTTGGGCAAAGCAGCATTGGAAGAACATAACAACAAGCTTTATTTGATGCGTCTTGACTTCCCTTTACGTCTTGTCAAGAGCCATTATACAAATATAACTGAAGAGTGGAGCTTGATGAAAAAGCATATCGATGATGGTGGCAACGAATAAATTTATTCTCATATCCATACTGTCTACACTGGTCCAGTGCCTCCGGGAATCAACTATTTAACATGCATGGTATCATTAGATAATTCATTACAACTGCCTTGGTTTCTCTTACCGTACAAATATTATTTCCATTCAATAAAATCTGATCCAACTTGTTTGTCTTGTATCCTTGGGGCGTGTTTTCGCTGTTGATCATATCAATCATCCGTATCCAACATCCTATTCTTCATGTGCACTTACTATTCGGTCACATCCTCCAACACCATATCTATTCATCATAATAATGTTATATCACAAATTGCTAGATACGCTGACGCGGTTCTGGATCTTTGACTTACTGACATAATCGTCAAAACCAAGCAATTTGCCAGTGAATTCCTTTTCAGTTTTCATAACCACCCAGATCTGTGATCCGATGCATTTGTCAATAAGCTCTATTGGAAACCAATGTAAGCAATGGAGTCACCATAATGTGCATTGACGCTGAATAATACCTAGAGGTAATAGCTGGGACATGTGTGCGTGTGTGGAAGAAATGTAGAATGGCAACTGATTCAAATCCAGTGACTGATATGTGAGCAGCTATGCATGGATTGTGCAATAGGCTTATCCAACACTATAGTATTCCCCCCCCTTTATCCCCTAATGACATATGTAATAATATGAGTGTGTTTAAGCGTTTGATTGAAGAGAAAAAGATATCGACAGACTTAAAAGTATATCAATAGAGGATAACGTACAGTTGGGGTAAAAGGGAGAAAAGAGGGAGAAAAGGGTGATTTGCTAAAGGGAAAAAGAGGGAACAAGTTCAATAAAAAGAGAGAGAGAGAGAGAGAGAGAGAGAGAGAGAGAGAGAAAGAAAGAGAGATTGATTGGGAAATCGACTTATTCTAGTATTGAGTGGGTCAATTGACAGATGATAAAAGAGAGAAATAAAGAGGGAGGGAGGAAGAGATAGAGAATTGGAAATAGTAGGAATGATAAGACGGCATTTTAGAGAACTAAACACTTGAGCTTTTTCTTGTGCTTATCCTTGCCGGGTATCTGATTGTTGATTTGTCTAACAAGATCATAAAAGACTTCGTTTACATTGGTGCAAAAACGAGCAGAAGTTTCATAGAATGGTTTGCCGCCCCATTGCTGCGATAGCATCATTCCTTGTTCTCGTGAGACCATGCGTTCATCCTCCAAATCACACTTGTTGCCAACTAATACCATAGGTACCTAATATATTTCAATATTAAAAAAAGAACAAATGCATTGACAAGTCTATTGCTCTTACATTATCCGATTCCTTGACACGCAAAATCTGTTCTCGCAACTCATGAAGGTCATTCAGTGTCACCATACTTGTGATAGAAAAGACGAGGAGGAAACCCTGGCCATTCTTCATGTACAAATCTCGCATAGCTGTAAACTGCTCAGTACCAGCAGTATCGAGGATTTCAAGCATGCATTGATTGCCATCCACTTCGACTTGCTTTCGATACGAATCTTCGATCGTTGGATCATATTTCTCGACGAATATCGATTGTACAAACTGAACCGTCTATTAAATAATAACATGTATCAATACCACTTTCAGGGATCACCATATCCTCTATTCAGTAGCCTACCAACGCCGATTTTCCAACACCACCGGATCCAAGCACGACAAGCTTAAATTCTCTCATCGATGGCCAATTAGCTATAGGTTCATAAATAACGTCTCGTCAACATGATGTCTCGCGTGTAATGATAAATGAAGAATACGTTTGTAGCTTACAATGAGGGAACGAGCCCAAAGAAAGGGAAAAGATATAAAAAAAAGAGAGAAAAAGATAAAGAGAGAGAGAGAGAGGGGCAAAACTAGAGTGGGACTCTCGCTCGCGCTGCTATAGCCCAGCCGAGGGAGTTACCACATTCAGCTTCTCCTGGTAAAGACAGCCAATAAGAATAGAATTATTTTGGTTGGGTCGACGACCAAAATCCAATGCTCTAATATGCATTTTCGATCATGTGAGTTATCGCATAAGTAGACTCTGTATGATTAACCATGACATGACATGCTTTATGCATCAATATATACTGCATCTAATGTTATAAGATGATACTGACTTTCAGTGAGTGAATGAACTCCTGACAACAATAAAAAAATGTATGATTAACCTAGCGCACCTATCAAACACCTTCTAGTTGGCGCTCTAGTTCATCCATTTCTGCTTTAGCCTCCTTATATCTGTTGTTCATTTCTTCATGCTCCACCTCTTTGGCTTCAATAGTTTGCTGCAGTGTCTCCATCTTTTTCTCTAGTAGCTCAGCACGGTCATTCGCCCCTTGGCACCTATCGATCAGTATTAGTATACTATTGATTCCGTTCATTAAAGATTACATACTTTTCGATCACTTGTTGATATTCATTTTGCTTTTTATCCAGTTGCTCTTGTAGCGATTTCACCCTTAAAGCCAATGATTTTTGCTCGTGAGCTTTACGAATACCCTCCGTTTCTAGTTGTTTAGCTCTTGCAGCAGCTTCTTCAGCTTGTGTGTCGGCAGTCTCTATCTCGGTTCGCATTTGTGCGATTCTCTTGAATAAAGCTTGAGTTAAATTCAAGTCATCTTTTGAATATTCATCATTTATCATGTACCTCTTTGAACCGCTCCATGGAAGATATTGACAACAGCTGCGGCTGATGGGAAGAGAAAGTGAAAGAAAAGAGATGATACTCAAGTTGATGCACTAGTAGAAAACAAGGCACACGATCCTGCACAGATGACAGCTTTGTTTGGAAAGAAAGAATGAAAAAATCTCTCCCACGCAACCAACAACACATTACTCAAACAAGGACAAGTTCTCACCCATAATGGTTAGATTGAATAAGCCTATGAAGAATCGGTAATGTTACGTGGCTCATCAATAATTAAAGTTCACACGTACAAGTATCATTTCAACTTGCATGAATCGGTTGTCTCAGTTGGTGGATAACTAGGTTGTACGCATTCGCATGGCTGTTGGATCAAATTGATATGCAAGGTGATACAGTACCACAGCATGTTATCATCTCCCCATTGCAAGGAAATCATCAGCGCATCGTTCAATGTATGCACGTTTTGTCAAGCAACAAAGAAAACAATGAGATAATGTACCATCAATCAGTTGGCGGAGATTATATGACCGTAGCTAATGTGAATTTCCTGTGAGCGCTACTGCAAGTTGCGATCCAACATGTAGCTTATCTTTTTCTTTCTTTCTTCTTCCATGGCTTCTTTACAAGAACAACAAGATATGACCGAGTTACAATCCGCTGTGAATTCAACGGCATATTCTTCCACTCACAAACCAACAAAGAACACCACCAATTCCCATGACAACGACCCCAATGACGTTAACGACACTGATCACGACCATGACACTGAAGAATCAAAGATCCCGCTTGACACTGTACGACTCACTTTATTGATGGTTTCTGGAAAACGACAAACATATGATTATCACCCAAGTACAACTATCCTTGACGTGAAGAAGCATATTGTTCAAGGGTGGCCACAAGGTAAAGGATGTGCTTGAACGTATCCATGCAACCAACCTTAAAAAGGAAAGTTAGAATGGGGAAGCAATACGATCAAGTCCTTACAACACATTGAACTACTTTATCTCGGAAAGTTCCTTGCCGATAGCAGTACCCTTGAATGTAAGATACTTGCCATTGGAATGCTCCTTATTAACCTTTTCATGCAACAGCTAACCGTTTACATGGTGGTGACTCATTCACAGTGCATTTGCTGATACGGGAGCATCAGACCAAGTCACTTGAAGGTAAGAATCAAGATGATAGTATACGCAAAGGTTATTTATTAAATTTGGGAAAAAGTAGATGCTAACAAGACAGAGTCAAAGGCTCGATGTAAATGCTGTATCATACTGTGATCATCTCCTCCATATACCTTGTTCAAGTTCCTACTACTATTATTACTACCACTACCATATCCACCATGATCGCATGATATTTGTGCTCTGTTTAATGAATGCAACCAACAGCAGCTGTTCTATCTTGGGCTACGATGTTCCAGTTCATGAAGTTGTTCAACTTGCTCCGGTGTGCCTTCGTTTTCGATTTTACGGACAAGATGAGGATAACAATCCCAACATGGTTCTTCCTTCTCTTGTTTGGGAGTTGGGATCTTGATTGCTTGCTTCTTTCCACATTGACAATCCTTCCTGTGTGGTTCTTTGTTGTCGTTATTCGCTTTGGGAGAGTTCATTGTTTCTCGATAAAGCATGGGATGCGTGAATGCATCTTGGGTATTATTGCTAGTGTCGTTCATTTGAGGAAAGAAAAAGAAAATATCTGTATTTGTTTCATCCGCGTGTGTGATTAAAATATTCATCCCAGGATTTGTGATGGTCTCAGCTGATTATGTAGGGGTGCTGAGAGATGACCATTTCATCCTCCAATCAAAGTAATTGCATTGTTCTGCAGAGAAACCACGCCATGACTATTCCGATATCAGGAGATAAATGCAAAGCATCTAATTCATCCGCAATGGACATTGACAAGCATGCTTTTCGACATTAGCTTAAGTTTAAGTCTACCAAATCACTTTACACATTGAGCAACGTTTAAATCATTTGTTATAATGGGTCGCACGTGACATTATTATTACTTTTTCAGTGCAAGAATAGTGAATAAGCTAAATGTTTGCCTTGATGAGATCAAGCACAGCTTTGGCCTTGGCAGCATAGCTGGGATTATACATCATGTTGATCAGTCCTTGTAAGAAAGTGAAGCTCTTGGTCAAACTGTCGATAGGATAATCAAGGATGGGGGGAATAGGCGTCTTGACAAATGGAATACGATCAATGGTGACAGCCTTGGGAACACAAAGACCACGAAGACCTTCCACGCCAGCCTATAAAATTATATAAGCAACCAACCACCTCTCAAAACCATCAATCCACTTACAAAGCGACCATAACCAGAAATACCAACACCGCCAAATGGGAGACTCTGACACAAGTAATTGACTGCAAAGTCGTTGACATTGGTCATGCCAACCTTAAGTTGCAAACACATACGTTCAGCCAACGACTTGTCAGCTGAAAACACTGATGAACCGAGACCGTAAGGACAAGCATTGGCCACACGTACAGCATCCTCAGGACCAGTGTGCTTCATAATCACCATAATAGGAGCAAATGCTTCTTCGTTAGCAATAGCCATGTCAGCTGTAACATCCACAAGGAGAGTAGGTTCAAAGTATTGACCATGTGTGTGCTTGGGATGGTGATAACGCTTGCCACCTTTTAAAAGACGTGCACCACGAGAAACAGCTTCTTGAACAAGTCCTTCCAATTTTTCAAACTATGCACATATGAATATCAATACTATTGATTTTATGACATGCACAACACAACACACAAGCTTACCTGGTTGCCCATGGTTTGTGCACCACAATCGACTCCATTACCATCAGCCAACACTGATCCTTGACGAAGTTTGGCAATACGTTGGTCCATTTCTTCAACCACCTTGTCATATATCTCGGCAGCCACGATAATACGTTCAATACCAATGCAATTTTGACCACAGTTTTGAAAGACACCACGCATCAAGACAGGAATAGCTTGGTTGAGATCGGCATCCTTTAACAAGATAGCAGCATCCTTGCCACCCAGTTCCAACAAACAAGGGACGAGATGATCGCAGGCATTACGTTGCACCAATTTACCAACACCGGGAGAACCAATAAACGTGACATGATTGACACCGCATCGTACCACTTCTTCACCCACATCAGCAAAACCAGTAAGCATTTGGACAAGTTCAGGATCATGACCATGCACCTCGAGGCATTTTTGGATGATCTTGTGATAATATTGAGTAGACCAAGCAACATATTCAGAAGCCTTAACAATGATACCATTGCCAGACATCAAAGCAGAAATAACAGGGCCCAATGCATTGTGGAAGCTATCAACACCATATAAGTCACTTTATATTGTTTCTTTTCCTGTTTCAACTTACGGATAATTCCAGCTCACAAGAGCAGCTACAACACCCATAGGTTGATACACAATCTTTGCATGCTTGTACATCATCATTAGACCAGGATCTCGGTAGTCGGGAGCAAGTACAGATTCACCATTATCGATGGTCCAACGTAGTTTAGCGCAGGTAGTAATCACCTCACCAAGAGAAGCATCCACCACTAGAGTCATAGGTTAATTTCGAGTTTTAAACGCGTATCATAACTATACTTGCTTGTTTTGCCAGTGTCGCGACATCCAACGCGGCAAATAGCTTCTTGATTTTCGAGCACGAAATCCAATAGACTATTCAACACTGCACGACGTTCCTCAAAGGTAGTCTTTGCCCATTTCTTTTGTGCGTTCTGTGCCTTGGTATAAGCTTCACGCACATGCTCAATAGTTGGTGATGGAATATTGCCGAGATGATAACCAGTAGCCGGGTCATAACACACAATGACATTCGAACTAGCATCCTACAAAGCTGGTGTGAGTATACACTTTAAAAGAAACGGTGTCCATGAACAAAGATGCTTACGCGAATGGAAGGATTTTCGAGCACACGTCCCTTCCAAGAAGGATCCGCCTCTATCAAGTGGTGTTAGTTGACATTGTGAATACACCAAGGGGTTTCGTGCTTACCCGCAGGAACAGGTACTTGAAAGCGTTTACTCTTTGGCTGAGATAACCATGATAAAACCAGCCAGCTTACAAGAGCACCCACAGCCACCGTGGCCCATTGGTTGGTGGTAACTTGGGACAAGTCCATATTGACTGAAAGAGAGCTCACTTAAAAGACATGCCTCCCGAAATTAACTAGTGCTGCTGCTTTCACTCGAATGAATCCCCGACACTGATAGTCTCTCATGTGTAATTCCTAATCCATTCAATAACAAAAGAATCTTATATCTGCTTCTTTATAACATGAACTTTATTCAATGAGATAATCCTCATTATGATAGTGTTATGATTTGATGATATCTTTGAATAGCTGAAGGATCCCAAAACGGCATTATATTAAAAACAAGGTACTCAGCTAAAAGTTGCAAGCTCAAGAGATAGAATGAATGATGGGAAAGTACCGGGCCAAGAGAATACAGTTGTATAATATCACACAATGCGTATTGTACCAGTGATATATAATACCCAATGTTTGCTCTTCTCGGCAGTCGTATTTCACGTCTCCGCTACTCGCTCACTGGGTCTCTCGCTTTCTCTCTTTCTCTTTTTCATATTCCTGTGTCGCTAGACGATGGGTCAAACACTTTCAGAACCAATAACCACCAAAGAAACCACTGAAGGTGGCGATGCACGAGTTCATTATGGTGCTTCTTGCATGCAAGGCTGGAGAATCAGTGAGTATATTTTATATCGAAACTGAAAACGCGACTCCACGTATGCACATGAGGTACTAAAGCATCTCCATCCCAGACATGGAGGACGCTCATACCACTATTCCCGAGTACAAAAACACAGGTGCTAGTTTCTTTGCTGTTTTCGATGGTCATGGTGGTATGTATCATTCACTTACTCACTGACATATATATAAGTATACACAGGGTGCTTAACAATGGATGATAGGTCCCAATGTGGCAAAATACAGTGGCAAACATTTACACGATCTTGTGTTCGAATCAAAGTATTACAAGGAAGGAGATATTAAAGAAGCATTAAGAAGCAGTTTCCTTGGTATTGATGAGAAATTACGTCAAGGTAATGATCGCTCGCTTTCTTTGATACGCATGAAGCATTCACTCATCTATTTAAAAAGATCCCGAATTCCAGCATGAAGCATCCGGATGTACAGCAGTAGCTGGTTTACTCAGCAAGGATAATATTCTTTATGTGGTATGTACAAAAGACATGGTCTTATCTCCGTTGGTGTGTGATATATGTGTATATGGCATGGCTGAAAAAGGAAAGAGTAATGCAGGCGATTCTCGAGCAATCATTTGTACCCGTGGACGTGCTATCGCCCTTTCTCAAGATCACAAACCTGGCAATGAAAAAGAAACGGCTCGAATTGAAAAGGCAGGTGGCCATGTCGAGTTTGGTCGTGTAAATGGTAAATGTTCAATCACAAGAGATATGACTTGGCTTATTTATATTTTATCTTGTAGGTAATCTTGCCTTGTCACGTGCTTTAGGTGATTTCGAATTCAAGGCCAACAAGAACCTTCCTGCTGAAGAGCAGGCAGTGAGTGGTATGTATTTGACTTTTTTGGAAAATGCAAATGTTCTAAAGAGATTTATTATATTAGCTGAACCTGACGTACTTGAGCATCAACTGAATCCCAATGATGAATTCATGGTGATTGCTTGCGATGGTATTTGGGATTGTATGACAAATCAACAAGTCGCCGACTTTGTCCGTGCAAAAATCAGAGACAAGGTGCCATTGAAAGAAGTTTGTGAGGATCTCATGGATGAATGTCTCGCTGAACAAAGCGATTATGGAGGAGTCGGTTGTGACAACATGTCAGTTATCGTGGTTGCGTTCTTGCAAGGCAAATCTCTCGATGCATGGTACGACAATGTTGCATCTAATGTTCCTGATTCGTTAAAGGCACCACCAAAGAAAGTCATCAAAGCAAGTGCTGCTGCTGCTTCATCGCCAGCTGGTGAATCCGTACCATTGAATGCTATCGCAGCCGCCGCAGCAGAAATCAAACAACAAGAAGGTGACCATCGACAACAATAGGCAACTCGCCTCTTCAGTGCATACATCACAAATAGCTTTTTCCCCCTCCCCTTCTCTTGCCATTGCAACGTGCCTTGTGATGATATATAGAATATAGTCAATATGGGTTATTCTGTGTATAAATGAATGATGGAATGAATATATTGCAACTTGCTTTACATATGCCATATGATGCATCAATCAATAGAGACACCTCTAACTTCAATTCAATCAATACATTGGATATAAACGAAACCGTAAGCTCTCGACATAACTACGGATGATATGAATGAGGATAAAAATCGCACATTATCGCCTGAGCATGTTAGCTACATAATAACAATAGTCGATCAGTACCCATTTACAATCATCCTCTTACATCGTCGCTCTCTCGATCTTCCATCTCTAACGCTATTGTATCTTAACTGGTGTAAATTTGCTTGTTAACATTGACACATTATACACTTGATTTTATTCCTTGCAATCTGCAACATCAGCCATTATGGGCCAGTTTTCTCTTTCTACAATCATATTGCGATGTGGTGATTGCTTTTTAGGCAACCCAAATACTGCTGGTGGTTGAATGCTTCCAAAAGAGACTACAGATTGGTCATCCTCGTCACTTGATTGAGCTGTGGATGTTGGCAGTGGTGGTAGTGCCTTGTCTTTCTCCTCGCATGGTGAGTTACCAGGATCTGTGAGTTCAGGTAGATCTAAAGTGGTATCCATGGTTGTTGCATGTTGTTCCGAATTCTTGGGCTCTGGGGTTGCTATATTATCCATCTTGTTTTGGAGAGTAGGTTCGATATAATCATCATGCATTAATGGCTTTGAAGTTTTAGTTAGCTCCGGTGAAGTCTGCATAGTAGATAAAGTTGATGACTTTAGCATATCCTTGGAAGACGCGACCATGAACGATGAATCCTCGATGGTATTCGACAATGACCTGTTGAATGCTCGAGTTTCTTCCTTGGGCACCGCCTGCATGTCGCCAGAGGGAATTGAATCGCCTACATTTTCATGTAGTGACGAAAACGATAAAGGATCAATCCCTGTGAGAATGGCGGCATCTATCCCGTTCTTGGTAGGTGTCATATCGTTTACATCCGTTCGAATACCTGAAAGCAGCTCTAGTTCATGTTGCATATCTGATTTAAATGGATCAATGTAATCAATAGGCATTTCATCTGATGCGTTTTCATATACGATTGTCTTATCCCGCTGCACACCAGGAAGATTATCTGCATTGACCCAACTCTTGATAGGAATGTTTTGGTTGCTTACACCAGCAAGAGGGAAATCTTGACGGAAATACTCCAAGTCCTTCGATTCCATGTACTCATGCTCCAAGTCTGGTACTGCATCCTCATAAAGCTTCAGTTCAGGCTTTACCCCTGCAAGCAAGTCAATATTAAGCCGATTCCTGCATACGTTGGGTTTTTCATAGGACACCAATCCATGCATCACTTGATTATTATAATTTCCAACATGCTGGCAGTGGCCATCTGGTATTGATTCGCTAGCATCCTGATAACGTGAAATAGAGTCTGAGCTGACACCTGCTGGGTATTCTGTGTTAAGCCAGCTCTTTAACATATGCTCTTGTAGATCAGCTTGTGCTTTTAATTCGTCAGAAAGCATCAATTCTTCAGAATAAACAATAGGAACGCGGCTTTGTGTAGCATTAAAATCGACATCTACAGATCCTTGGTCATTGGTGTTTAATTGTAATCCAGAAAGTGATAGTTTTCGTGGATACTTGTGCCTTGCATAATCGGGTTCTTCAACGAGACCTGCATATCCACTATCGCTTTTTCTGAGACCAATTGAAAAAGGAGTATCAAATATATCCTCATCATCATTCCTCAAAATCTTATGGGATTGTGGCGCCATACATATCTCTTCCTCGACCATTAGCCTATCATTTTGCTTAGACTGGATACCAGCAAGTGATCCTTGATGCATATGGGTAGTAGTGGCATCCTTGCATGCCATTCCGCCAGGGCTTTGTACAAAGTGAAGGTCATTATCGTTATCATTGTTCCACGTGCGTACCCCATGAAGAACTATAGGATCTAGTTCCGCATGTTGCCTAGGACGTATATATTTTGGATCTTGAACAAGCATAGTGTGCATAGTACTATGCTCATATTCCATATCATGACTTAATCCAGAAAGAGATACATCCGATCCGTTGGAACCAGCACCATTGTTGCTAGCTTTTACTAGTCCAGTAAACGTAAGCCGATCATCATTGTATATTCCACCTTTATCAGAAAACTTGTCAAACGTAGGGTAATGGACAAAGCAATTGTAGCCAGTGATGAACTCGATTCCATCTTCCTTGGTAATCTCGTCGTTATCATAGTATTTGGTATGCAAATCTCCCATTGTAGAGGACTGCACCGCCGATAAACTATCGCCGTACTTGCCATATGTTTCAGGTAATTGAATAATAGGTACTGATGGCTTTTGGCTTTCCTTCTCTGACAAAGTTGGTATAGCAATAAATGCCTTTCCATGCCGTGTGCTCTCATTATCACTTGCGGATGGTTGTCGAGCGATTCTCTTGGCCCTGTTATCCACGAGCCTGCTACTCTGAGAATCATCTCGTAAATGGAAGAACAATGTGCCCTATTGAACAATATGAGCATCGATACATATGCCAAAGATGTATTTGACCTTACATTGTAAAAGTCCTGGATGTTATTCTTAGCAAAGGTTCCATTCTTCCCCACAATACAATAAATCATGATCCATGGGAGTATACCCTGTGCCCTTCAAACATATATGTTCATTAAATTTAAGCATGTTCAATCATTGACACCCACTCGCCCATCAAGTACCAAAGTAAAGGACTGACGCCAAATGATCCTTCTTCACTTGCCATGTGTATTGCTTCCGAAATTGTCATGCGTTCTCCGGTTGGGTCCCATTGAGCATACTTGGTGTACAGTCGTTTGAACTTTTCACAATCTGTCTCGCCATGGTCATTATAGATCGTTTGCTTGCCCCTGTGCTGTAATATGACAGGTTAGTTTCAAGAAGTTATGGTATTGATATCTTGAATGGAGTTACATTCTTGGAAAGTTTTGTCAAGTTGCTCACTTGTATCCTGCATAATGGATCAGGTACCCATGATTCTTGGGTTGCATAAGCAATAATAACACTGAGGAACATCCCGAGAACAAGGCTGAATGCCGTGCTGTATCCAAGATCCATAAACCCTATTCAGCAGCATTCGAACAATGACTATTGTTGTTTTCTTTTTTTTTTTTTTTTTTTTACCTGCAGTGGTATCAATAGGTGTTATATAGCCTTTTTCTCCCCTATCCCAATATTGTATATGACGCCAAAAAGTCTTGTTTACAAAGTGAATAAATGATACCTCGATGATATGCATCCCACGCACTCACCACATTATCAGATAGATAACGAGAATTGGGTGATGATTCACGCTGATTGCTTGTCATATGTGAATGGCCTTGTATCATTTGCTTATAAGTATTACTATAGTGTATGAATTCCATGACGAAGTACGCACCTTCAATGCAACGAATGCCCATGAGTGTATAAGCAACCTGCAGAAAGAGTACTGGAAGAGAATGAACTGCGGAAGTTTCTCGTTTGGCGCCTGCTTGTTGTGTCATATATGTCTGATTGCATTGTTTGCTTATCCTTGGAACATACGCTTCTTTATTAGGCAGCAAAATTGCTTCACAGTGATATCCCACCGATTGTTTTGAGCCATGGCTTCTTTTTCTTTCCGATTACCCTATGACATGGTATAGTTGTCACATGCAGTGAATGTTTGCTTGCTTAAAACCGTTCCGCCAGTGCGCTGCATAATTGTTTTGCTGGGAACCAATGTCCCGATGTTCCGAAACAATGGTAGGGACTGCAGCATCTGCCTGTAGATCATTGCATGAAATTGTGCATCAATTTCGGTTCCGAGTTACTACTTCCTCAGTCAATAAAACAATAAATCATTTATGATAGTGGCGCAAAATGATATCTATTGCCTGTCAATACACAAAACGATAACAGACGATACGCTGTGGAGTTAACCGGCTCTCATAAGTGGGAATGTGGAACCGCGCATGAAGCTGTGTAACAACTTTGTTACCCAAGAGCGGTACTTCAACTGGCTGGGAAGTATAAACTACAGTTAAGAGGCAACAGTAACTATTTTTTCGTGATAGTCCTTCTATAAGGAAGAAATGCAATTTTATGTATGATATCTTTAAGTGGCTATGGTACAAATAATAGGATAATGAATGAGGAGCAGAAGTATGCGGGTATATAGTGATGACTCTACTTATGAAGGTTGACCATTGGTTGCTCGTAATTGATCAAGAGCATTCTGATAACTTTCAAGCATATGATCTTCGATGCATGACTTTGTAATAATCATCTCGCTTGAGAGTTGACAAGTTCCAACATGTGCCGTGAACCGATTCCTTGTGACTCCAGGAATTTTATCTGATACTTGTCTCGCCTTGGATTTGGCTTTCTTCCCTAATCGACGTCGAAAACTGATGGCTTTCCAAGATACGATGGTCGATGCTCTTGATGGATACTTGTTCACTCGCATAAATCGACGTTCTCGTACACGTCGAATATACACGATCTTGCCTGGGATATAGAGCTACAACATATAATGAGCACATATAATGGTTAAAAAAAAGCTTGTAAATCTTACCAAAGGATAAAGCTGATCCGTACTGTTGATAATGCGCTCACGTCGTCGGTCGAGAATGTTGAAGCATAGTTTTCGTTTCTCGGGATCCGTCATGACCTTGTACCATCCACCCAATGTTTCATAAGCACTGATAGTGTCCATAAGCAATTCCTTGAGTTGCATTGCTGTGCCATATGACAATCGACCAACAACATCATCTTGAACAATGAAGCTATGGATATACTGATCATATCGTTCATTCAACTCTCGAGAACTCAAAGCAACCGGTGCATAACTGTAGCAATGTAACTGAAAGGAAGGATTGCCGGAAAGTTTACGTAGTTCCTCCACATGTTCGGATACCAACATGGTCAATAAACTTGCAGCACCACCTCCCAATGAGTGACCTGTAATGATGAAAGATCGCAGCTCCTTTGCATGATGATGAATGTATCGAAATATTTGAGGAATGATATTGGTATAAAACCATTGGGCTGATGCAAGCATCCCAGCATGAACAAGACCACCCTTGAAAGGTTTGTATTCACACACCAAATCAGTGATTGCATCATATAAACTCTATGATCACCAAGTCAGTTCACTTCCAATATCGTTGTCATCTTTAAACTCACCCAGGTACCACGGATGCTCAATACAATTGCTTGACGCGTGCGATCGATCGCAACGAAATAACTCGGTTGGAACACAGCACCTTTTCGAAGCCCATATTCATATCCAAGTAGATCCTCCGATTGAAGTTGAAGGTAACGAATAATAGCGTACTTGTTGGATCGGCGATGTCTTGCCTCTACAAATAAACACGATCAATAATTCATTCAAACAGCCAATATCAGAACTTACGTCGTATAAATTCTCCATAAGATCCTAGGTAGAAAAGACCTCGCCATCCCTAGATATCCAACCCTTGTTTTAGCCACTGCAAGAAGGAAGAATCATAGTAATACTTACATAAGCCATTAGAGCATAGCCAAAGTAGTGACATCCATTATCAATAATGCGAGGATCTTTTATCGGTGGTCCTGGAGAAGGTCTAAATATTTAATATGAGTGAGAATGCAATTGAGAGAGAAAAAATGAAACGTTTTTCTTACCGATGCACAGACTTGTAATATCGTTCGAGAAGGATGATGCCTTTCAACAATCGAAAACTCGTGACTTTAAATCCTTGTCCCTATCATTCATGATATGAGTGAATGAAGATGAACTACAAAGCAACCAATTACTTACAAAAGCATTCGCAAGCTTGATGATAGATCGTACCAGAGTACGAGTTTGACTGCTGACGACAAGACCCACTAACCGATCGAAGGCTGGATGGGATATGGCAACGTCATCAAATGTATCCTGCATCCACTGAGAAGCGAAATTCTTGTCTCCAAAATTGACGCTGTGAATAATATGGCGAGCACGTCGTGTAGCACCATCCTTGATACGATCACGTCGTCGTTGCCTTCCTTTTTTCTTTGAAATCAACTTGTCAGACTTGGTATCCAATTGTTCCTCGTTGACATCATCTTCTTTGCTCGGTCGGTTCCAGAAATTGTGATCAGAAGAATCGTTTTGAGAAAATCCATAACGTTGACCACGATTAGATGACTTTGATCGCCCTTTGGGTTCAAGGCAATGACATATTCGATCTGTTAATGTCTGGAAATATGCACCTGGTTCATACGATCGTTGACGTCGTTTATGCTTCTTTCGATGACTTGTACTATTATCAGGGGATGATTGATGCTGGAATAAGGTTGCATTCGAGCCAGGCACATTTGTACTCATGATATGCGTAAGTCTGTCACGAAATTCATCATCGACTACTTTTTGATCTTGAGCCAATTCACCTCGACCATGTTGAGAAATGCCTGCATTATTGTTGTTGTTTCTAATGTCTGTCGTCGATTCTTTTCTTTTTGTAGATTCTCTACGTGTTGCTGTTACACCTCCTGTAGATGCAATGGTTGATAATGATGCATTATGTGTTGCTGGTGGATTATAATCGACATCGGGTCGTGAGTTGACAAGTTGTGCTGGTGGTAAATGAAAAATACGACTTTGTTCATCAAGATCAATGTTGCCAGGATCATCATCTTCAATGCGATTATAGGAGAAACAACGTCCTCTGGATGGGTTGGGTACAGATACTTCGTCAGGACGCTGAAAGTGATAACGTATTCGAAGTTGGATTGAGCCAATAAGTTTCTTATGCATAATTCGTCCTGATGCTTCAGCCATATGAAGTAAATTGGTATCTGTAATTGTATCCTTGACATCCTCTGGTAATGATCGATTCGCATGATATTCATAGAGAGGAAGAAACCTAATAAGAGAATTTTAGTGTTCAATGATGGATATATAATACAATAGCCACTTACATAACAAACACATCATCATGACCTTGTAGCTTGGATATCTTGAGCTTTGCTTTAGCGACATGAAGATTCTTGGCAAATAAATGCTTCTTGGGTTTGTCATACAAGTCGAACTAACAAATCGAGCTTGTTAACATGGATGACCTTTTTCTCCATTCTCTCTTGAACATACATCAATGGTGTCAAATAATTGAGCATGATAAGTCACCACAAATATGAAGCCTTCATTCCAGTCACCAGTCCATTTTGTTGATCGAGAAGAGTAGTACTGAGCAGATCCCATCTTTATCCGCATCAATGGTCGTTTATACTTGGGTTCAGTACGAATATTAAGCAGATCAATCTATACTTCCCTCCTCCAAGTCAATATGTGATCACTTTCCAATTGACATATCTTGTTACCTGCAGTTTACCGGCTTCTGTCACGTGAGAATTATCAGCGCTCTTTTGATAAAGCTCCCATTCTCGTTTAAGACGATGGATATCAGGCATGGACATTGTACGAGAGTGAACCCAGGCTTGATCTCGGGCTGGAGGATTCTTTGATTCACTGACAAGGCTTGATGCCGAATGGAAATGGTCAATGGGGTTGCTCGACATGATATCCACGTGGTTTAATAGTTCATTCGTGTTCAAGAAATAATGAGAGTTATCGAGGAAGAAGCATGTGAGCAATGCTCTTTTTCTTCTTTTGCCAATGGTCGATTATTTTGTGAATATGTGTTGGGTCGTAGATAGAGAGAGAGAGAGAGAGAGAGAGAGAGTGTGTGTGTGTGTGTGTGTGCGTGTGTTTTGTTTCAACCAAGAAAAGAAAACAGAATCGTTTCGCTTCGCAACTTTCGGCTAAAATGCTTTACCCCCTCCCGACATGTGGCACATACGCATACGCACATATCCACTATTAGAATATCCACATTCTTTATGTTATTGATCAATTGTGTCAATGTCGTACACCATCATCCATTGTTTCCTTTTTCGCTAGTGTGCTCACGTGTCTAATTGTAGCATCCACCCTTGTCCCTTTACATGGAAGCGGAATTAGTTTAAGCTTCATCATGCGCCACTTGATAGACCGCATGATTTCACATGAAGTTCCTGGAACGCCCACTTCTTTCACCCTTGTTATCTTGCATAAGCTTCAAGAAACAATATGTCACCACTGCCTGCAACACTCGCTGCTTTGCGTAGATTTTCATCATGTGAAGTATGCAGCAAACATTGTCGTTTTTATTATCCACAATCGTTGACACGTCATCTTTTGCTAGATTGCAGACGCGTTACTCAAATTAGGACAACGTCCATGGGGTGGCTACATTCCTGACATTGAAATGTGGTCGCCTAGTTACTGCGATGGCAACACGCGTATTGTAGGCCCTGCTTTTACAGTCAAGGTATGTGACAAGAGATAGCAACAACCCAATACACCTGTATTCAACCTTTCAAACAGATGGTTGAACGCGATAATACAACAGCACCCAAACCCGATGAGCATTTCGTAAGTGTATCATCTTGATTGATTACCAATATGGATACATAATTGATATGGACGATATATGTAAGGCGGATGCAGCTCCTGAAGGCAGCATCATGGTCATTTCGTCCCCTGCTGGTAAGTTGATCATGGTTTAGAATTTGTTGATTATATATTCAAAGCATCCAAGATGTCAAGGGTGCCTGTTGGGGAGGATTGATGTCAGCTCGTGCAAAAGCGAAAAAGGTTCAAGGAGTGGTGGTGGATGGTCGTGTACGAGATTTGAGTGAACATCGTTCCATGGAGTACCCGGTAAGCTATTGCACTTGGACACACGAGAAGCGATACTAGAAGGATGGATGAACTTATATTTGTATGACTAGGTGTTTGCCAAATCGCATTCCACGCTACCACAAAACGCTTTCGTGAGACCATCCGAGCTCCAAGTGCCATTATCCATGTCAACATCTCCAGTAACCGTACATCCAGGCGATATTATTGTAGCTGATTTGGATGGTGTCATTTGTGTCCCAGTTGATTTGATCGATGACGTGATCACTAGCTGTACAAAATATGTTGCCATTGACGACAAATGCATGGAAGCGTTGAAACAAGGCTATGGTGTCAAGGAGACATTTGCAAAGTACAGAGGAACTTAAAACTTTGTTTTACCAGAGATCATCGCAGAGAGAATAAAATGCCCTTGTCACATTACCATATTGAGTAAATGTCAATATTATTATCATTCAATGAAATCCAAGATGTAGCAAAAGCCCCCTATCGATCATTGGGAGTTTATTATGATGAGTAAAAACTTATCTGACGACAAGGGATATATGCTACTTTAAACTTTTTATAAGGCGACGATGAAACAAGCTATTAGTACACACAGTGAATCCCCTCAACATCCCTATCTCCTTTTGGGATCATTTATCGGCTCAGGTCGTTTATGAAATCTATAAACACCCTTTCTCGCTCCTTGTATTATTCCCTCTATTGGCAGACGCACATACATGCACTCTCTTTTTTTTCTCCTCGGTATCTACTACTGCAATCGTGAACATCTAGAAGTTAATGGCAAGGAGAGGACCAAGGAGGTAGAATAACGCCATCACGTCCCTATTCTCGAAAACAAAAACGCCCACTAGTAACAGCAGCATTGGCATTGCACCTGTCACCAACAACCTGTAGGTTTATGCATTCAGCTGTTGCTCAAACTGCATATTGGGGGGCTTGGGGGAGAAAGGGGGATCATCTGGATAAGTCACACTGGTTCACAACAACAAACATACATACACACTGCAAGCTTGGGTTGGCGGACATACATTGAACTTAACCATCCACCACATGGCAGTTGTGAAAGTGACACGCATATGGTCAACAGCAGCAGCAACAACAGTAATGACACAAACAAATTATCAGCAGACCTGTGAAAACACAAAATTATACTACTGCGTAAACTCATTCCTGAGGAAAATGGGGCTTCTGGGGATAGAAACGCCATAGCTTATATCTGACAAGTTCAGGTGACCAACCCCACAAACAGCTATTAAGGATCCTTTGAAGAGCTAAGGAAGGAATGAAAAAAGAGAGAGAGATGGGAAAAGAAATTGTGTCATGTTCCTTAAGCTAGTGCCACCATTGAGGGGTTGATTGGGCGCTTATGACGTTTTTGGGGCTGATACAATCTTGGAAGATGTTATCTATCATGCAATCTATCCAACGCCTTATTCTATGCAAAAGGCAAAAAATGATCTGCATGCTCATGTATATCTTGAGTACACATGCATCTCAGAAACTTTGGAAAACATGAATGGATCAAATCATGCATTTTCTTCATGAAAAAGTATTGCTGGAACAGTATCATTACGACATACTGGATTAGAAAGAAACATACATACGTGGAAAATCATAGTGATAAAAGGCACATTATTACCAATACATTACATTAGATTTCATAACGAGAGAGCATTCAAAATGGTATCGATGTATGCCCAAGCACACATACATGATCACACGTTGATGCCAATGAAACGAGAGTGAGAAACAATGAGTGATGGACAAGCTATCTACAAACAGCAAGATCCTTGAAGACGCAGAGAAAAGAGTAAATGGGTGTTACGGTGGGCGTTGAGAATGATAATGAGCAATTTTTCTTATAGAATGGGATGTTGTTTAAAGTAAATGTTTGCATATTGCAGGGTGGCTCGCGCGTTTTATGTATGCAAAGAGCGCAGATCGTGATGTATTTCCTTGTTATTCACCCCTGTGTGGAAGCAGCTATAGGAACAACACCACCG
This sequence comes from Lichtheimia hyalospora FSU 10163, assembly GCA_025094155.1. Lineage (NCBI taxonomy): Eukaryota > Fungi > Mucoromycota > Mucoromycetes > Mucorales > Lichtheimiaceae > Lichtheimia > Lichtheimia hyalospora. The sequence continues at coordinate 23,688 of PTRB01000248.1, forward strand.
ACAACACTTTCAATAGTATCCGCGACGACCAGCGTAGCGGGAGGAGCCTGACGATTGCTGTTCATCCATCCATTCTTGACGATAGGATTGATTACTCATCATCCATTCATAGGGATGGCTTGCAGTCATACTACCACTACCTATGCTGGATGTTGTCGTGGTGATAATGCGTGGTGCATGTTGTTGCATTGACGACGTAACATAACCATTTGTATTTGTAGATGGCAGGGGTGCGGTCATTGACAAGGTGGACAACGGCGGTGATGGTGATGGTGTAAAGAAAGGTTGTTGAGAACAGATAGAAGTGCGTCGAGAACTTGGTGGTGTATTCAACATTGACAGCATGTTTGTCACTGTACAAGCAGCCAATCGCTTACGCGACTTGCGAATACCTTGCAGTGTACGATATCGGTTGAAGCATGTGGCTCGCTTTCTATGCGGAAGCTTGCCTGATATTTGTCCCCATGTCAAACCCTTGGCAACACCCTCACAGATGACTGCATCCTCATACTCGGAAAATCGGTTACGTGGTTTTCCATAGCTACTGTTGCTACCACTGCTGCTTTCCACATCGACAATATCTGGGTGATGATGGCGAGGATAATGGCAGTACCGGTGGGGTGAGAGAGGAGGTGACGACAAAACATGGTACTGGCTTGATGCTGTTGCAGAATCACAAAGTAAATCCAGTGATTGTGAGCTGCTATTGTTATTGTATTCCATAGGTGACCTGGAACTAGGATCCAACGACGATGAAGTTGGTGCTGGATTCAAAATGTCTGCAACTAAGAACGTATTTTGATTAAGTTGTTGAATACTGCGCACTAACATGGAAAGAGATGTTTGCTGCTTACTCTTCATGGACATGATGGATGAATAAGAAGAATATGTGCAGTATCAGGAAAAGTGAAATGAGAATGCAAAAGTATTATTGTCCCACGGACCTGGGAATGAGAGCCTTTTTATACTTGCCTTCGAGAAAATACGGGAGGGGCAGCAGAGACTGGTTCCTGATTTGGTATTGCTCAGTAGTTTATTTATACATGTTGTGTATACAGTGGATAAATAACTGTAGAGTGCTCATTCTCATTAGGCTCTCAAACATTAACACAATTGACACCAAAGCCTTGTATCAATATGTCTTGATCTGTTCAATGAAGAAGTATCATTATTCCAATATATTATGCATGAACTGTGGCATATAGTGCTTCAGTAGTTAGTTTATGCACCTGCACGTTTTTTTATGTATGGTGATATTGGAGGGTCCAAGAAAGGTGGTGAGATCAGTGCTGGGAAGAAATGATTGGGGGGAGAGTGGGATAATGCGATGGGGGTAATGCTGAGATAACTAACAGGAGAAAGATAGGTAAAGTAGTGCGATGTTTGTTCAGTATCATCTTTAGCACCACATTGAACTCATGTATATCATTCAGTAGCATGATTCTGAAAAAGGCAAAAAAGAAAAAAGGAATGCGTTCCAGGAGCTTTTGCCGATAAATCGAAAGAGAGGGGTTTGGGGATTCAAGCAGAGCAAGTAAGCATGCTGCCTACTCAAAACTCTCTTTCTATCCCAAAAGAAGGGGGACCGACTCAAGGAAAGACCTTAGGATGGTAAATGATCATAATGATGATGATGATGATGATGATGCATCATTGGAGTTACCCGTCGAAAGCCACCCATAATCAAGATTGTGGCCATTAATCACCGGCACGACACAGGGGAAGGCTGTATATGATCGATTCCGCTAAATTTGCTAAACGTTCTCTACTGCGTCGGGTGTCTTGCGAGTCGCTCCTGCTTAAAGTCGCATACAAGCAACTGTATAGTATATGTAGCAAAGAAGAAAATTATGATCAATGCATAATCTAATACCCCTTGCTTTTTCCCCCAATGTCAACCCAATTGTTCTTCAAGTCAGGTCAGCAGAGATATGGATGAAAAAGGAGTTCTACCGCTCAAACGTCTCAGTACATCAATCAATCCTTTCACCCCCGAATCGCAGTGTTCGAACGCCAAAGACAAAAGGATTACTACCACCATTAGCAATAGTAAAGAGATAGTGGATACGCCCAAGTGCTACATGAACATGTTTGTTTAAACATAAACGGGGTCAACAAGATCCCATCCCATATTTGGTAGAATAGATTCTCTGTGTTGCAACAAACAGAGCACGATGATAAGCGATGGAGACCCGTCATTAAGCTCAGTTTGTTCTGGAACGAGCAATAGGATCAGCAGCCCCAGTCAGAATCGCAACAAAGAAAGTTTCAAATGACAATGGATGAGATTGCCTTTTTTACTGTTAACATACAACTCTATTTTTATATTATCAGTATCCCCAATGGACGCACTTTCTTCACTGATCATCAGTACATACATGTGTACTTCATTTCTGACGCACTATGCGCGCCATTCTTCCTTTTCAGGCAACGATATGCTTGATGTCCAACAATGTCCTACATCACGGCTAATTTTATTTCAATTTTACTGGGTACATGGTAGTCAACTAATTGCGTTGCACCGTCATTTGCTTCATTCCAATGCACACAGAGATCAATTTCCAGCTGCAGGTTGTCAACGTGCTTAGCGAGCTGTATAGTTGAGACTTAAATGCAGTTCAGGACAACAACAACAACAACAACAACAAAGTAAAACATATACACACACGCATGCACACAAACATATCTACAACCATATATAATCCAGCGCATACCATGACAACATATAGAAGGTAGATGACACTGTCAGGTGGTGAAATATTAACAACAGTGGTGGTACCACTACCATTTACACGATCTTCTTCATGAGTCATATCCTCGATGATGATACGTTGGAAAAGCTTCTTTGGAAAGTCATTTTGTAGGTTCGAATCCAAATAGATGTATATCTTAAACAGTGTATATAGTAGATAGTCCTTTACCATATCAATGTATCTCCGGTTAAAGGGGTGGGTTTGCAGCACTGCTGCTCCCCAAAAAAACTATAGGAGCGTTTTTCTTTCTTTTTGAAGCGGGTCCTCCAATGCTGCTGCATCGGCTTCTAGACAAATATGGAAACATATTCATCGTGGCACACATCCCTCATATAGTCTCTATCCCCTCCACACGTACATTCACAGGCACTAGACTTGATTTGTGGGATTATCAACTCCTGGTATTGTTGATCATGACTCCTCTTAACTGCTTGTGCTCTTGCATGTTGTTGGTTTCGAGAATCAGCGATGGATTCTCTGAGAACAGCGGAAAGATGTATTCTTAAATCGTCAACCCGCATGCTGCCAAACTCGTTATTTTGGCTCTTTTTGCATAGCATGTGTAACGGTTGCACAAACATGTGTGGGTGTGGAGAACAAAACGGCTTTTACTGCTACATGATCGCCACACAAGGTGACCCAGCTTTGGCAGCAGCAATGCAAGCATGTGGGAGCAAGGACCACAAATGCACGGACCCCTTTCCTATTTGTGGGCAATCCCGCCCATCATTTCTCTCTGAATAAGCTTCCCTCCTGAGATCTTTTAGCCTTTTTTTACTCCACAAACACATCTATCTTCTTTACCTAGCGTTCCCTGATATTCCCATTTCCTGTTTGGAACTCGGCATAAACAAACATTTGGCAGTTGGATGGCAATAGAATTCAAGAGAACACCAGTTTTAGTGTTTTATGTACAGGTTTTATTCGGTATGTACATGTTTAGATTGAGCTCTAGAAGACGTATCATAACGCAAAATCTCACGCAATGCCATCGTAGCATATTGGCTGGTTCCCAATGTAAATTCAATACGCAAAGCCAGGTGTTTCCCATCTACATAAGTATGTTAGTCACAGACCGATAATATTTGGGTCCCTTCACTTTCTCGAATTCCCTCATTTATCACTTGCCTGGGATGTTGGTTGGTTCACTCTTATTGGTGAGTTTATCCAAGTCAGTGTAACATAGAGGAGCATATGGGTCGTTGTAATGGATAAGGGACCATTCTAGATCATCCGCCTTGGCTAACATAGGTCGATAGTCACCACTCAAGTCCCTGGCAAATGAGGTACGTTTAGTGATTACTGAGCTCCTCCTTCTACCAATCCCTTATGCACAATAATATGCGATATGTAACTCACTTCAGATACTGTTCTGATTTGTCAAATACAATCTGATCTTTTTCTAAATGGATAATGTCAATTATCAAGGCTCCAAAAGGTATTCCACATGTTAATAGACTTACCAAGGAGATCACGGTATATGTCACCCATTTCATTCTTGGGATACACCGTTCGATGACCGGGAATGGGATACACAACGTCCTCGATAGTATATGAATTCAAATCATCTTCGGTGAGCACCTTGGGCTGCTTTCTCTAATAATATATAAGGCGTTAATTAAACCAATCACATCATAGCAATTGCTCTATCTCGACTGTGCATTATGCGGACACACATGCGTATGTGCATCTGTTTTTGTGTCTCTCTCCCCAACACTATTGACACACCATGATGTTCACTCACCATAGTTGGAAGTCTTCGACCAGCACTGCCGCCTCGACCTCGACCTCGACCCGAAAACTTGTTCTTCGTTGCATTATCGGTATCTTCCAAAACCAAATCCCCCACCAACGGCTTGTCACAACCAAAACGTTTGATGCGCTCGGACACCACGTGATTCCAAACATACGATTGATATGCATGTAGGTACATGCTCAACATTCTTCGTGGAAGCTACAACGCAAGATTAAGGTGTACGATTCTTTTAGAATACAAGATAAAACTCCCCGCAATATGTATGTATATAACTTACTGAGAAGATGGCCTTTTTATGGTTGTTTGGAAACCTAATGTATGATCGTAGTAAAGCATTCTCTGAGGCAGCAGCACGTGGAAGCAGCTTCAAAGTTTGTTCGGCATCCTTGGTTTCTTGCCATGTGTTCCGTGCATTCTCAAAGTCTGATCGCTCTAGTGAAAAATGCTGCCATCAATCACCCCTCCTTTGATGTTCATCCACCCCTTACCTCCAGGACGTGGTTTTAAAATAAGTTCGCAGGCTTCTTGAAAGTCTTTCTTGAGAATCTGATATCCAATTTCATGGGTCATGATAGCACCAGTACCAAAGCGTTGCATTCCAAAGTAATTGATAAATCCATTTTCCTTGAGAGACTCGATGGATCGTACAATTTCTTGTTCGCTAATGCCTGACACGTCACTAGGATAGCCGAGTGAGTCACCAAGTTTTTGGATTTGTTTTTGCCCTCTTACCGTAGCACAATGGAAAAACGATTGCCTTTAAGATCCCCCAACGTAAGTCTATTTGGCACATAACTATACGAATAAAGAGGTACATCAACTTGATGCCCATGTATAATCACAAAAAATTAATTTCAGCTTACTCGAAATCACCGATATAAATGTTGCGTTTGTTTAGCTCTTCTCTGACTTGTAGCAGGTTCTTCACTCTTGCCTTTTGGATTGTCATTGCCTGCACTGTAACAGCTCGAGCATCCTTTGTACCAGCGTAACCAATCTTTGCCTCCTTAACATTGGCGTATTGTGCAATCCATGAAACAGCTTTTGCATTCTCTACACCGCTCTTGTAAACATGAAATTGGAGATATTCACCGCCCAACGCTGCATAATTTGGAGCCGGATCACGGCCTAAGAAATAACAAGGGCTTAGTTACACGATAACCTTCCCACCCCATCACACTACCTTACCTTTTTCTGATTCATCCTTTGGCCATTTCACAGTCAATACTCCATCCTTGCAAGCCATCTGTGGCTTCTTTTCCATCTGAAGTTGGTCAAATGCATCATAGAAAGCAAAACGTTGTTCCTTGGTAAACTGGTTGCAATTGATTAATATACAATATATATCTGGATGACCTATTTTTTCTCACCTCGAATGTCAGCACGGTTTCCGTATCATTGGTTGCATTCAATAGTGTTCGTAATTGTTTTGATAGATTCTCGCCAAACAGTTGAGCAATGTGATTGTCAAACTCTGATTCGCTCATAGGCGGTGTGCGAGCTTTGATTTCGTTTTCCTATAACAAAGCAGCGTTGATGATCCAAATCTCATGAAGTACCATATCACGTGTTTTACCTTCTGCTCAATGACACTTGCATCAAGACTGGTTAACCGTACAACATGGCCATCAAGGTCGACTTCGTGCACTAGAAAGTCTTCGATCCTAAATATAAAGTTGATTAAAACAAAACATAATGATATTCCTTCACTATACAAACCTGTACTTGATTATGCCACGAAAGCCTGGTAGTGTTGGATTGACAAAAGCTGTGATGCCAGCATCGGTTTCAGTTGGTTCGGTTCGCATGCGTTTGACATTATCACGATCATCGTAATCGGCACGACGTTTGCCGAGCACTGATCCCAGGCTGCCGTTTCTGGAGAGCACGTTTCCCATGGTAGAGCGAGATCGAGTGCAAAACAAGAATTAAAAATGTCAGTTGCTGCTCCCGCTCTTCATTGTCACACACATCCACGCGTGATTCATCCACTGTGACACATACACCATAACATCATGCATTCACTATGCTAGTAAATTATTGGCTACTTTATATAAATACTGATTTGATGGTAGAGAATATAGAGTATATATCTAAGCAAGAATAGCTGAAAGAGCAGGGATCACCAAGAGCAATGAAGTGGCAACCTTGACTGATGTACCAGCACCTTCAGCATCTTCATCTTGAAGGGTATCAGCTGCAGCAGAGGATTCAGCAGCCTTCTTTTCTTGTTCTTCCTTCTTTTGCTCTTCGTTTTTCTTTTCTTCTTCTTCCTTCTTTTCTTCTTCCTCCTTTTTCTTCTCATCATCAACCTTGGATGACTCGGATGGTTGGGCAGACGATGTAGTAGTAGAACTAGTAGAAGAACTAGCTTCAGTTGAAGAAGAGGAAGCAGTAGACGAAGTGCTAGTAGCCGATGTAGAAGATGCCGAGTTGCTAGAGCTAGAAGAACCACCAGAGACAGAGAACGCTCCAGAGAACGAAGAAGCCCTAAATAGGAATCATTTGAATACAACAATGCGACTTGTCATTGAACAACTTACTTCTTTCCCTTGTTGTTTTCATAGTCAATACGCACAGCATAGCGACCCTTGGAATCTAACGACTTGGGAAGCTAGGAACACCATAGAAGTTAAAGATGTGTACCCACGAGCATTGATAGTTACACAACATCCTGATTTGTATGTGCTACACACAAACCAAGTGTTGACATTGCGTACCTCGAGCTGAGCACTGCCGTCACTGCCATCAACCTTGGTGCTTAATCCAATAGGAACCATCGATTCACGATCGGGGCCTTCAATCACATTAATTGTTACTTGTTGATCCAAGCCATTGACCCATTCTATAATATTATAAAGCGATGAAATAAGGTTAATACAACAGCAACTATGATAAATGTAAAATTAGTGGTTGCTTACTGATAGTCGCACTAATAAACTCAAATCAGTATACAATCTTTATACAATGTGAATAACGCACTTACGTGTCTCCAGCCTTCCATGTTTCATCAGGAAGAGGAGCCGTGATGTAGAAAGGCTTGTCATCTTGAGCAGCAACGAATGCAGCCAATAAAGCGAAAAGGAAAGTAAAGAATACGGCGTTACCCATTGCAATCAAAGGAAGGGAAGGGTTAAAGGATGAATGACTGGTATTACACCATAGGGATTCAACATGATCTTTTATATGGTCATCTCATGGGGATCATTCTTCGTGTCTGACGCTCCGCTATTTCCACGACTTCTCTTGATCTCATATCTCATGCTTTCCTGATTATCATTATTTAGCATTTCAGGAATCTTGTGTACAGAAAGTAGATGAATGAGGACTCAGCGTCTCTGGGAATTCTAAGGGGGCTATTATGCTGTAGCCGAATATCCGAAGTTCTGACACATTGGACCAGCTTGTCTTTGTTTCTTTCCTGACAATTCCGTAGTGAATTATTTCTGGATACAGATTCTGTATCAGTACTACATATATACTACAGCGTCTCCTGAGTAGAAGCATAGATGATGCTCAATGGCAACTACAGAGTAAACGTGACAACAGTGTTAAATTTAGCAGAGCGAAAGAATTGGTCAGTGCATTAAGGTTGTGTAACACATTCAATCCCACCAGCTTCAGCAGCTAATATTCTGCGTATTCGATAGCAGTTCCTAACATGATTATCAACACCCTGCAGGTGTACGAAATAAGTGTACTGAATGGATAGTAATGCACATATATCTAGATTCGTGACTTTAAAGCACACAATAATAGTGCATGTGAACTTATACAAAGTTACATATGGAGAGAGTAGCCATCCCGGTATTAACACCAAGGCGCAATTCCCAACATGTCACACTAACCACGAGGCAGAGTTGACATTTCCGATTAAAGTTACATTCATAGAATAGCAGCATTGACGTGGCCATAACTTTATACACATTCAAGTTATCTATGTATTTCAACAAGAGAATTACCCCATTGTTTCCACCGATTGCCAATATATAAAGCACTGTACATATATATATATATATATATATATCTGCTATGCGACTTGTAACAATCACTGAGATAGCTCTTGATGGTACGCAACACTTTATGATGTATATTAACGTGTCACTTTTTTCATCTTTTTTAAGTCTAACATATAAGAGAAAGAGAACTATTCTAGGTGCTACACTCGAATGGGCCGTACTTGTTCGGTCTAATAAAAGGACACAAAAAGCATCCCAAGCCCACAGTGGCCGACCTCTCATGTTATATCTGGGCTCTATGGCAACATTATTGGCTTCATATCATTCACAATACCCCTTATCATGCACAACTTGTTATTGCAACGGCCCATAAGCTGTTGGCAAAGCAATCATCATCACATTAGTTTTTCATCATTTTGTAACAATTTTTTATATTTGTATTCTGTATCTCTTCTTTGACAATTTCTATAAATATTGTTTCTTTCCCCGGGTATCACTCTTCGACATACTCCCGATAAATAAATCAGAGGAAATATCCTCCTTATAAACCACATTGGCCGACCCATCCATAAGAGTGTATAACGTCAACAACTCCTCCTACCACCTCCCACTACTTGCAATACATGATTCCCAATCTAACCAGGTCACCGATGACAGGCTCACTTCCAATGGCTAAGGCAGTAATCCTCAAATGCAAATGATAGGGCCTAGA
>PTRB01000249.1:0-26589 GCA_025094155.1 Lichtheimia hyalospora FSU 10163
GTACCCATCCATTGCTCTTTATCAACAGATCTATCTTTGCTCCAAAATAAAACATGAATCACCCATGGTCACTATGCGCATGATGTATTTTATAAACCAACATTGGTCTTGATTACACTGCAACTATTGAATGCGATTTTAACCTGCATCTATTGATTGCTCTTTATAAACTGATCCATTGTCATTCTGTAACAGTGGATGGATTGGTCATCCTTACTAGGCATAGGATACATTTTATAAAGCGATATTGCTTTTGGTTATACTGCAAGCTACGAATGCAATGTTCAGCTACATCCATTCATTGTTATTGATGAGCAGATCAATCTTTGCTGAGAAATAAAACATGAATCGTGCATGGTCACTATATGCATGATGCATTCTATAAACCAATATCGCTCTTGATTATACTATAACATTTGAATGCAGGTTTAACTTGCATGCATTGATCGCTCGTTATGATCTAATCCATCATCGTTCTATACCAGTGCATGAATTGTTCATCGCTAGTATGCACAGGATAGATTCTATAAAACGATATCGCTTTTCATTACACTGCCAGCTTTGAATGCAATATTAACCCCTACTCATTGATTGCTACTGTATTGATGAGCATATTAATTATGCCTCCAAAACAGCGCATGATTTGATCATGGCTACTATGCATATGATTCATTTTATAATCTAATATCGTCCTCGATTATATTGGAAGCTGTCAATGCAATGTTGACCTGCGTGCATTGATTGCTATTGACGAACAGATCCATCTTGACTCCAAACCATAAACTGAATCAATCATGCTTGCTAGGTATAGGATGCATTTTGTAAAAGGATATCGCAGTTGATTACACTGCAAGGTATTGATGGAATATTCACTTCTACTCATACATTGCTCTTTATGATCAGACCTATTTGTGAAAAGGGCAGGAGAAGAGAATAATATGTACTTTTCACATTGATCACAGCTGAGATAGACCCCCATCTCCGCTTACTTATAAACCCAGATCCACAACTACTTTCTCTAACCAATTCTGAAATCTCTACAATCTCAAATTACAAAACACTCAGCTCCCACAAAAATATGCCGTATCCATCATTGTTTTCACCGTTTGCTCCGCTATTTTTTGAAATCAAAATGCACACGTTACTTTTTTAGGCAATTTTATTCTATTTCTATCTTGTTGCACCCTCGTTTACAACAACAGGGGACAATGGTGTAGCGGTATCATACTTGCTTTGGGTGCAAGTGGTCCTGGGTTCAAATCCCAGTTGTCCCCCAAGAGTTGGTTGAATTCTGAGTTGATCTCGAGGATTCAGCTGATAACTTCTTTTTGCTTTTTCTGAATTTTTGGTCACGTGATGGAGCGCATGGTGTGGTTGTTATTGTACAAGAATTGGGTCTGCAGTGCTTTTTGTTTTGGGTACTGTAGAAGATGATGTATGCCACACAGGCTGAAAGATAGAATAAAGATATTGGATAGTGTTTATTCATGTACTGCTACTGGTTATTTATATATGATGAGAATAGAAGGGATAGATGAATATGAAAATCAATATGTGTGAAGAGACCATATGTATATGTCCTTTATGCAACTGGGTCTGACAGGTCAAATGTCCTTATATGGAATAATATCCTTGAGCCATTTCGCATTCAATCTTTGGAATCATCCGCTTACACTCGGCACATACGACAACCGACATCCCATTTAAATGTACTTTTGTAATCCTTATGCATAATAAATATTATGTATTTCATCTTTGACTAATCTGGTTATAGTGTGAGAATATCTGGAGTATCATTTATTCTCTAGCAAAACACCAAATTTGATCTCTTGTATATTCTTCTTGATGCCACCCTTATTTATCCACATTTCAATTCACTGCTCTTCGCTAATCCAATTCTGTCAAAGCTGTATGTGATTGTCTGTTGATTGATCGTTATGCTGATAAAGCGACAGTCGCTTGCTTGGATCGGATGATTGGCCCTTGCATATTGTTCTCTCCTATAGTAAGCTGGTATTTAATTCTCTGATCCTTATCCCCCAATATAAATACATACCATCGAGAATGTAGCAGTTTTATATTGTGCAAACCATGCTCAAGATAATCCTGGTGCTAAGAGATCGGAACTTATAGTACTGATTGATGCATCATCCACGTAGTCAACTGCGTCACCTCTAAATAGTCTTTTGCAAAAGGTGATGAATATTATGATTCCAACAGTACGAGAAGTTGCTTGATTATGCAGCATTCTGAGAGCTATTGGCATATCAGCACTCAATTCCAATATCATGGCCGTTCGGTCAATTCATTCAATCCATGGCTATAATGCTTGTTGGTTTGCATATCGTTGAAATAACCCAAAGAAATGTGAGCAATATTGCTGGAGACATGGCATTTGTGCTGGAATTGACTCATAAGATCACCGCCATATTGCATGTTGACCGAGCCTCCAACACCAAATAAGAAAGCAATTGTCTCTCTAATATCATGCTTGTGTCTGTCACTGTTGTGCGCCAGAAATAGTAAATGTTGACGCTGTTGAAAGTATCAGGATCCGCTCGTTGCAACATGTTGTAGAGCATCTCAACAAGTCCGCTTGCTTGTCAATATCTTCACTGTGCCGATTCAAAGCAGTACCATTCGCCATCCCCGCATGACGAAAGTACATTCATCATCTGGATTTTCTGATAGGCAAGCGAACCAATTGCAGCACATTGTTCGAAAATCATCATCATGCCTTGATGTGGCAATCTCCAGTTGCACAGCATGTTGTCAGTGAAATCCCCAGGTTGGAATGATGGTTGTTCCAGAGTGACATTGTGATATCTTCTTTTTTCTTCACAGTATGATCGCTATCCCTTGACATTTTCAGAAGCTCATATCGCTATTCATCCACGAGATCGCATTCTTATCAGCTGACAATAGCTTAAATCTGATGTACAAATGATTGTAGAGTGCTGCAACAGTCGACGGGTAAGAGCCAAATCGACCCAATACCGTAATACGTCCAGTAGAACTTGTATTATCACTTGCTGACTATTGCTGGAATGTATGTAGGTGAACCGAGAGTATACAGTAGCATCCGCTGACAAGTATATCGAATAGTGCTTGGCTGACATCGATTGCCGTTACTAGATCAACGAGTGATTGATGATGAACCTTGTTGCCATGATAATGCATGATGACGGAAGAATGTTGCCAGATGAAATATGTTGTTGTCCCCTAGCTGTCCCCGTTATTGAATCCAGAGTTGCCTAACTGAATAGGATGATCATGGTGAATGCAGGTCCATGACAAGTGCTATATCGCCACCCAAAGCAATACCAAGTCATAATATCGTCGCTTTGAATATCGCCAGACAAGTATCATGTGTGCCATCTTGTAGCATGGTATATGTTCCAAGGTCCTTTCAGCAGCACTGTGAATACTGTCGTCCTTGCTTGTGTTCGTTGTTGATGATTCCCGGCATGTAATCAGTGGGAATCGATATTCAGTCGTATATGTCCATACACATTTTGCCACATGAAGAGCATCTTGTCTTGATGAGAGATAATAGGTCAATTGTTAGGATATATGAGCACTATCTGCAAAACCAACCTTTACAAAATTCCCATGCCACCTTGGGCATTTCTCATTCAAAGTCTGGACCTTATAACGAAGGGCAACACTGGCACTGCTTTTTGAATAAGATGGAGTCGTTTCCAAGTTGAACATTTAGCAATCGACCTTAAATGTGCGAGTTGACAGGAACAAAGAAAGCCAAGGACGCTGCATAATGAAACACATTTAAGTCACCGCTGTTCCTTTTCATTGTCCCACATCAAGACCACCATTCCAAGAGCAAAAATCCTGTGGTACGTGAATATCACTTGACAACTCGATCACCATACGCGCTTGACCCATTGTAACTACTCATTTTCCACATGCAATGTTATACATAGTACATGAGACTTCATAAAGCAGTTGCTCATCGAAAATATATTAAGTTGTATATTTGTTATCTGTAATGTTGTGGATAATGATAATAACTATCAACAGCTGATGGATCTCGATAAGCATCATCCTCATAATAGTACTTATTGCTTGATGTAGTTGTAGCAGCAATGGGTTGCTGCTGATAGGTATTATAATAGTAACCATCGCTAGTGTCTGAATGGCCAGACGGATAATATTGATTGTCAACGTTAGCTTGCATAGGAATAGGCTCCGAGTAGTGAGTGGCTGTAGTTGCATTAGAGTAAACCGAAGGATAATGGGGTGTAGTTGTTGGATAAGAGACACGAGGGATGGTTGGTTCTGGGATATATCGACCCCATTTTGGTTCAGTCGGCAGTTGAGCAATGGATGATGGTCGCTTTGCAGGTCGAGCAACCCATACCGAGAGCAATAATAATATCCACATGACACAGTTGAGTGAACCACATATCCAAGTGGTATTGATCAGCATACATCTATTATATTCTTTTAGGAAAGTAAGCATTTTAAGTGGGTGACTTACCGATGATATAGCAACGGATACAAGGCATCACGTTCTTGGTCGAGTAAGCTACAATAGGGTATGAAACCTTTAGCAGGCTGTGAAAATGTGACAAGATCGTTTGTCCATGGCTCTTGACCACCGAGAAATGTAATAAGTAAAATGGTGGATGATAGCACCATGATGTTGATTGTGCTCAGTATCCTATCCCCACGCACGTGTTGACCACGTCGACAACACCCTGCATGAATGCACACAGCTGTAGAGCTTGCCAGTGAGAGACCAAGAGCAATATACCATAGGAGATACTATAGTATGTCTCGTCGTTTTAGATATCAAGTAGATCGTCCTAGTAATTTGTTTACCTGCCAATGCCCTCCGTTGAACCAATCTGGTATATCGGTCTACATACCACGATGTTATTGATGACAAGCAGAGGATGGTATAAAAAGCCTACCTGGTTTTGGTACACATTGAACAAGATACACTGTGACGCATGGCTGGCAAATGCAAGTGCGCTTACAACAAACACTGTACATCGAACAATGTTCAAAAAGACAATGGCTCGCATAAACGAAAGAAATGTAATCGAAAGAAAAGCAAAAAGGAGAAGTATGTATGGAGAAATCAATCAACAAACATGCATTATGCTCAATATGCCCAGGGATTCTGTGCATAGAAATCCCACCGTTCAAACATTATGAAACCGATTCATTCATTCATTCTCGTCTTTTGTCAATCTCACAATGTTTTGATTATCCAAACAAACTATCAGTGCTCGATAGAGATGCTTTATACATGAAAAAGTGAACATATATATATATTCACTGTTTTAATATATCTCCTCTCACCCCTTGTTCATCCATATCGCCATAAACGGATGGTTGATGATTATGCCACATAGGATACTGGCACGTTGATACGTGCTTGAATTTTTATCAGCTAGGTGTAGTGATACTATCTACTGGACAATTTCAAAGCAACTATTACTACAAGACCCCGCTCCTCCACCTTTGCTTTTCCTTGAGCAACCATGATTCGCCTATTCTCGATAGTCACCCTTCTTGTTCTCGTTGCATTGGTCCAAGCATCAACACAAGACGACAATAACGCGTCAAATCCAGCTTCTAACAAGATCAAGCTACTTGTTTACCATAATCATGACGGCACTTACAAGAAGCGTGGTGAAATTACAGGCTCACCATCGTCTTTGGTTTACACTTCCACCATTCAGGATGACGGCATTGACGTTTCCAGCGCGTTATACCAAGTGAAGATACGCAATGAAGCAACCGATCAGATTATATTATCTTCTGCAAAGACAGTAAGTGGAATCGTTTATCAAAGCACACTTGTCTTGACATTGAACTCGCTAGTGCCAACTCGTGGCAAGCAACTGGGCCGATGAATTCCATATCCATTTCGATGATCAAAACCAGGTGTACCATATTGACTATGACGCTCAAAGTAATGCATGCACAAATGTTGAGGTATATGTATATGAAAACGACATGTCAACGTGTTGCATTGACAACGAATCCTTCTATAGTATCCAGTCAAGACACCTCGAGAGCCTGCAACGCTAGTCAAGATTGAACGACATACTGTTGGTGCAAAGTAGGTTGATGCATGGAAACTGGTGTCATTGGGTTATCATTATTCTAAAATGCATAAAGACCTATGCTCGGCCAATTTGGTGGCAAGACAACATCACAACAAGCGCCAGCACAACAGCAACAGCCACGGCCTTCTGGTAAGGCAGGTGAAATGGAAGAATTGCCTGTGGAAGAGGAAAAGACTTTCTTTCAAAAATATTGGTAAGTTATAATTTTACGCACATGCAGGATTGCGTTGGTAACTGATTTGCTTATCGTAGGTATTTGATTCTCGCTGGTGGTTTAATGTTGGTCAATTCCATGGCAGCTCCACCTCCAGAGAATGCACAGCGACGATGATAGGATAGAACATTAGACATGTTAATCCTTTTTCCGCGTATTTGTAGCATGTTTCATATTGTGAAAAGGAAAGAAAATCACAAAATATATTGCACGTGTATTGTTATGAAATGATTGCATGTTTGGGGAATGTCCTGTTTGTTTATCTGCAAAAAGTAAAAGTGGATGATATACATGTACTGTGCAAGTGGGAGGAGGCGTAGGTATAAGTGCCGACAGTGGCGTTTAAGGCGTAGTAGTGGGACAGTTCTCGGTCCGAAAATTTTCCGGGTATATGATTGGCCATCACCAGGCAACGAGCCACGAACGCCACTTTCCCACTTTCCTTTTTTAGTAATTTAGTGGTCTATATAGCACCTGCGTTCCTAAAAAATAAGAAGCAAATCCATCCTCTATGGTCTAGTGGCTAGGATCCCGGTCTCTCACACCGGTGGCCCGGGTTCAATTCCCGGTGGGGGAATACTTACAATTCAACTCGCATGGGTTGAAATTGTTTTGATTTTGGAAAATCCTATGGTCACGTGATTGAACACGCCATCATTTTCTGTTGTGTTCATTGTCATAAGATATAATAGAGATGTTCTTCGCTATTGTTTACTGATGTGTTATTATTGGCTCGTTATATGAGCTGACAAGATTGTTTAACAAAGGATAAGCGAATGCAAAAGCAATATTTGTAAAGAGAATACATTCGTGCATATGGTTCCGACGTTTCTACGTGCCATTCATAGTATCGATTGCACTAGATATTGAGCATATAATGGATATTTTAATCAGAAAGCATCTTCACTTATGTAAACCTTAGAGAAGCAATATGCTGAAAGATATATCTTTGACTGTATTATGATGATTACGATACAATTCAAAATCATTTATAACAACTCTGCACGAATCAATGATATCTAACTTTACTTGTATGGATAAAGAATGGAATAAATCAATTATACTATGCTCTGATGCCCAAGGCATTGCACTATTGATATTAACTAATCTGCTAGTCTTTACACTATTGGGACTTGTTACAGCATCTACGCTACTTGCAACATAGTCTTTATCCTTTCTGATAATAGGGTATATTGCTTATGTAATGATTGCAACCGGCTTTCATATGGTGCATTGCATATTCCACAAAAATGAAATCATGACGAGTAGCATAGTAGGCCGTCGATGAATTAGTGACGGTATGCATTGTGAAATTTGTCATAGTAATTGGATGAATCATGATACTTTGCGATGCCTTGTAGGGAAATGCTGGTGCTGCAACCTAGTATGATATAATAGAAGTGATCATAGCGCGGTGTATACATGACTGTAAATGTGAGATCTGCTGCAATTCCACAAACGAATACTGATCAATGATTTACTGTAGCTGCAGCTTTTCATGTAACCCAGAATTCAAATATCCCTGCCATAAGACGGGTTGTTCGGCAGAGGGTCACAGCAATAAAGGATAATGCAAAACACTGTGTGTAAGGGGTTGCCATGTTACTATCGCGTTCGCATAATAACCCATCGTTTCACTAGTCAACGTACCTGATCCACAATATGAAGCGCGTTTGCTGGATATTTTTTCGTTCAATGCTTGCATTCCAACAGTGGTATCTCGGCAGCTCTATGATCGTCTTGGCAGGTCATGAATAGTAGCCAACGATTAATACCAGCACACTGTGTTTGTTCATTGCCCATGCGACGTGTTGTTGGCTATAAGGAAAAGGACGTTGAATGTGGGGATAGAGATTAACTTCTCCATGTCAGGGTGAAATGTTGTACCTAATGCCTAACCTTTGCCTCTCCGACTGGTTACGATTGCTTAATGAACGGATTGAATTGAAGCTCTCCTTGGCTTGGTGGAGTTTAAGTAGAGCAATAAAGAAAGGAAGTCCAATTCCCTGAAAGAACGTTCATGCATGATCACAAAATGTTTCAGACAATGACACAAATTGTTAATCCAGTGATAAGATAGTGCTGTGTTAGATATCCAATAATGATAATGAGCTTTATATCGATCAAATAAATGTCTAGATGCTGGTCCATGTGGCAGTGACACATGTAAAGATAAGTTCGTGTGCATGATAACACGCATTTGCAAGCTGAGCAGAGCAGGGTATGCTCCTATAGTAACCTCCTATAGTAACTGATCAAATAGTGTGAATTGTTCAAAGCTCTGATATCCCAAACGCCAACAACATAATACATACGCTTAAAGACATGGGCATTGAACCATTGTTAAACACCATAATCACCTAATGAGCGTTCCCATATATGCATCATATATCATGCGAAGAAAGAAAAGAATTCGAGGAGCACATCGTCAAACGATGCACAACCATTGTTATAGATTTTTCTAAAGCTTAGATCATCAGGTACATTTGCTTATCGGCTGATCTGAACACCTGGCCAACCATGCGAGCATTATCGGATGATGCTACAATCAACCACAGCATTTATTAGACAATGACCCCTATTACTATAAAAGAATCTGATTTGAAACGAAGCCATAGATCCAGTACTGTGATTGATGATAAAGATAATGAATGAATTATGCATGAACAGGGACATGAAGAATGTCGGAAATGTTGCGGTCGACGAGGGGTGGTCATGCAATGTTGGAGGATAAAACGTGCATTCATCCATATGTGGAATGTCATTTCTTGAGTGGAATCATTTACCCGTGTATTGTATATGCAGATACATCGCGTTGGCACACACATACGGTAGAGCTGAACGAAAAAAAAATGCTGTCGTGTACAGTGATCATCATGGTGAAACCAGGCAGTAATCAAAATCCCGCCTGCTCATTGTGGCACAGGGGATAGGGGATGAAAATAGCTCGATGGGAAAATTGCTACGTTACTGAGCTGATGCCGAGCTGCGAAAACAATGAATCATTCCGCGAGTCATTATCAGCTCCTACGCAACATCTTAATTAAATTGTTGCATCTCTCCCCGGATCTACGTATCCATTACAATACCCGATCCTTATACTTAATATACATCTTATGCGTGAATCTTGATAGTTTTCTCAATGGACATTTGCCAACAATGTTGGGTGGTCCTTGCACGTAAATGCGGAGGATCCCAGCAATGAACCTTCAATGGCCATTTGCTCATTGTGTGGGAAACACAAACACAGCACAGTAGCAGATCAGCATGGAGCTATCCCTGAAATGGTAGTTGAACACCGTGTTTTCCTTCCATAGCTCATTATCGAATCCATATCTTGCACCCCATTGTGTTCATGTCCGCCTTGTTAGTGCGCGTAAGAAAAACGCGCTATTGCCGAGATTCACAGGATGGCTGCCATTCTGGCAACATCATGTTATATGTCATGCCACTGCATTATTCCATTGACTGAAGACCTAGCAACTAGTAGAGAAAAAAATTAATTCCCTGTTTGGTCGAGTTATCGAGCGTCATATTATTTCTTCTGATTTGTGCTCAAGGTTTGTTGGGATAGTACAATGGAAACTCAGAACAAGGATGGAACACATTAGAGACCATTGCTGTCACTTTTAAGCGGGCCTTGTTAAAGGCTGACAAAAAACATGGAAAAAAAAAACGACCAATGTAAACACAGAATTTACACCATGGGAATAAAGTGGTCATCGGAAAGGCACATGTCGCCACCTGTTAATGACAGATTGTGTCCCATCCTTTCGGGCACGTATACCTGTTCTCGTATTTCTTTCATCTGCGCGTAGCAAGTTCATCCCCCCGCATTTCTAGTGCAGGCACAAATGCTCTGATGTTGAAGCGCCGACATTTTCCTTAACCCTTATTATTCAATAACTTGTTGCACTGATGAATATAATACTCTTTCATCGGGAATAAGCCGATACTTTGACAGCAAAGCGGCGTGGGAGCATGCTTACTTGTAGCAAATGTCATTGTTAAGGGCAAACATTGAAGCTGCTCTAGTCTTAAAAGGTTTGGCCATTGCCAGGGAAAACCACGTTTGTTTCTTGCATTGTGTAACATTCATCATAAATCTGTGAGACTAGCTATTGCTTGTACGGCATCAAAATGTAGTTGGGTGGATGTGGACATTGAATAACAAACTATCAATACCTGCTTTTATTGATCCCTTCTATTCTACCATAACACCAACAAGATCGACTTGACGTATTTTTCGCATGGTACAATGTGTGCAAAATGTACCAACAAGTGGGAGTTGGTGGGTACAAAGATGATACATTGTCCAAGTCTGTTGTTGCCAAGTCATTTGCTGTGGGTAATTCACATGTATGTTGGATAAAGTCTTCCAAGGCTTGTTCAGCTTGTACACCATTGTATGCCACCGAAAAGGGTTTGTGGCCTATTTCTGGTAAATTGTAAGGTGTGTCGAATAAGATTGGTGTGCCATCATCGTTCAATATCCACATTGCGGTGTGTACACAAAGCGGTATAAAGCGTTGTACTCATTGTCGTTGCTCAGACCTACATCGCTCTTTCTTCTTGCTCCATTCTTTTTACTCTATTGGTTCTGGGGATACACAATCTGCCTTACAACACGCAAAGGCCTATCACTATATAAAAGTACCCCTCTACCTTATAATTCGCCTCTCCGCTCTTTTATTCTACAGCCAACTACTACTACTACTACTACACATTTATATCAACAATGGCCACGCACCTCCATTCAATGGAGCAGCAAGTGCCACAACAGCAGCAATCGTATCAATACGAGCAACACGTGACCACTACCGAACAACAGCATTACGCTCCACAGCTTCAACAGGATGTACCACGAGTTGCTGATGACACAGAATACTATGCACGACATAATGGAGCCAACAGTGTCAATAATAGCGTTGAGGAAGGTGTTATGGAAGAATATTCTGAAAAACCACCACCACCTCCACGACGACGATTCTACAAGCAAAAAAAGTACTGGATCATTTGCTCCATCTTGACAGTCATCATTGTTGTTGTCGTGGTGCTATTGATCATTTTCGTATTCTTCCCAATGATTGCACAATCTATCATGAACAAGGCTAGCATTGGTGTCGATAGTGCTGGTATCACATTTGAACCACCCAAGGATGACCTAGCCAAACGTCAAGATTTCAACATGAACACAACCTTTTACATGGATATGGAAAGCACATTGCACGATACAGGTCCATTTTCTGCAAGTATCAAGTTCCACAATCCCATCAATGTGTATTACAATGAAAGTATCCTGTTGGGTACTGTGACTTTACCCGATACGAAGGTGTCTGGTGGTTCAGGAAAACTCAAGGCTGTGACACCATTCATGATCCAAGACGCTGATGTTTTTGCTGAATTCGCCAAAGAAATGTTGGCCAAGGAAGAATTTATCTGGAAAATGAAAGGCAAACTTGATATTTCCGCACTGTCAAGGTAAGCGTCTCATTAACATGCAGCTTTATTTCCAATCACGTGTATACTCATCAGCTTTGCAGAACTGCCACTGTAGATCTCGATAAGGACATTGTCCTGAAAGGCAAGTGCCACTACCGCATCACGTGTCCCAATGTTTGGGAACATTTATTGTATCACTTGTAACAGCCAATGCTAACATTTATTGTATAGGCATGAATGGCTTCCCTGAAGTCAAGATCACATCATTCAATTTGCCAGCCGATGCACCTGAAGGTGGTATTCAAGTAGAGCTTGGTACTCAACTCGTCAGTCCTTCGCCTATTGGTGTTCAATTGGGTACCATTGCTTTACAAATTGGATATGAAGGCGTTGTATTGGGTCAAGTGACCACGGATAATGTCAACTTGGTCCAAGGTGCCAATGATCTTAATCTCAAGGGTACTATCGTTCCTCAATCGGATCCTGCCAACCTTGACAAGATTGGTGCATTATTCTCAAACTATGTTTCCGGCAAAATGTCAACAACGTCAGCAACTGGTGTTTCATGTGCTCCAGATGGTACCAATGCCATTAGCTGGTTATCAGAAGGTTTCCAATCGGTTCGTCTCAATGTTGGTCTTGGTCTTGATCAACCCTTGAGCATCATCAAGGCTGTCAATATGGGTTATCTTGATCTTGCTTTCAATGCTGATTCACCTTATTCACCCGTGACAACAGCACCTGCTGTGGTGGCTGATTATTCGATTCCATTTGGTTTTTCACTCAACATTACTGAAGTGTCTCAAGAACTTAAGCTTGGTACCAATGAATCCGGTGATTTTGCAAGCATTTCAGTGCCATTTGTACCTGCTCAAAGCGATCAAGCTGCTGGCAAATTGCAATTTGCCATGAACCAAGTGGCTATCAGTGCTTTGGCCGACAAAGAACCACAATTTAACGACTTCACTTATGCATTGACAGCATCTGATCTCTACACTTTCCAAGTGGGTGGTCAAGCTAGTACCAAGACAAGCACACCTATTGGCAATATCACTCTCTCAGGCATCACATTCAATGTACCAACATCACTGCATGGATTACAATTCCTCAACAGCACACCCACTACTGTCAACTCTGTGGATGTTGTTGGTGGTACACAAGAAGCACTGCAATTGGCCATTAATGTCACCATGGATAATCCATCCGATTTTACTATTTCCACGGGTGATGTCAACTTTGCTTTCCTTGCAAGCGGTGAGCAACTTGGCAATGTACAACTCTCCAACTTGACACTTGCTCGTGGATCCAACAGCAAGTCGGCTGTTTCCACTTTTGATCCCAAAAAGTCTCCTGTTGGTCAGAATTTATTGAGTTCATTTGTGATGGGCAAGAACAATGATGTTTCTATTTCTGGTTTTGATGGATCTACAAACATTGCATCCCTTGCTGGTGGTCTTGGTGCTATCAACATTGGTACTACACTCCCAGGTCTTTCTTCACAATTGATCCAAGGTGGCAAGCTCACGGTGAATGAAGATTCTCCATCCAATGGCATTGTTGGTGTGCAAGTATCAATTGCTAATCCATTCACTGCTGGTCTCACTATCACTTCGGTCAAATCATCGGCTAGCTACCATGGTATGCCAGTGGGTAACATTGATCAAGATGTCAGCAGTCATCCTATTGTTATTGGTGGTCATTCCACAGTACAATCAGATCCATTGCAAATGTCGATGAATATCGAGCCTGCTGCAGTTGCCTTGTTGTTGCGTACGCTTGCTGTGGATGCTAATCTTGATACCAATGCTTTGGATGCTCTTTTCTCCATGGGTGGTTTGTCCGTGAGTGGTCAAAAAGAGATTGATCCCAGTGCCAACTTGTTTGATGGTTTCAACATTTCCAATTATGTGATGGATGCTATGAAGGCACTCAAGGCAGATTTGCAACTCAAGTCTGGATTGACCATTGGTGAATATGTCAATTCGTTGGAGTTTTCTCAGAACGCTGTTGCCATTGAAACGGATTCTACTGTTACACGCTTGATTCCTATTGTTGGTCAACCTATTGTGCAACAAATCGTCGATGGTGCCATTCTTGGATTTGAGACAATTACCTTATCATCGCCTACGGATTCCAACTTTAAGGTGCAAATGAAGGGCAGCATTACCAATGCAGGTCCCATGGCAGCACAAATCTCGTTCCCTGACTCATTGACCATTGCTTGGGAAGGTCGTGTATTGGGTACTGTTGGCATGCCAACTATTCAGACGGTTGCTGACAAGGGTGCCCAGTTCGATGTCGAAGGCGAATTCACAGTAACTGATCAAGGTGCTATGGGCGACTTTGCAGGCTACATGATCAATAATGCCGATTTCCAGTGGAATATCTACACTGATTCAGTTGCAGTCAATGCACTTGGATATACATTCACTGGTATCAAGATGAACAAGTTTGTAACTTTGGATGGTGCCAATGGTTTCAAGGATGCTGTTACTATTCACTCGTTTGATTTGCCATCTAATGATCCTGCTGGTGGTATCACTTTAACTGCCAACACATCCATCATCAATCCTAGTCAAGTGGGTTTCCAACTTTCAGGTGCTGCATTCAATGCCATTTACAAAGATATTACTCTTGGTCCATTGGCATCGGATGGTGCTGCCAACTTCCCACCTAAAGGCACAGCTGATCTCAAGATGAAGGGTCGTCTTGTGAAGCAAGATTCCAAGGAAGGCATCGATGCAGTGACTGAAGTGTTCAAGAATTATTTGGCTGCCAAGGATACACCATTGACCATTACGGGTGAATCTGGTTCTGGACCTAATGGACAAGTATCTTGGCTTTCTGCTGGTTTCAAGACTATCAAGATTGAGAATGTTATTATGCCTGGTCCTGAATCACCACCTGAATTGATTCCTGCTATCACCATGAAGAATATGCAAATCGATTTTACAAAGGATCCCTATGCTACACCTGCTGGTTCAACTCAAGTCGAAGCACAATTGAAGAATCCATTTGGTTTCCCACTTGGTGTTAGTCAACTCAATATGGATGTCACTGCTGGCATGGGTGGTCATGATATTGCTACTCTCAAGATTCCTGATGAGAAAGCCACCACCAGCGAAACCGGTCTTGTCACCACTCAATTCAGTGATGTACCTTTCAAGGTGTTTGACAATGCACACAAGGACTTTGATACTTTTGTCAAGCTCATCACTTCTCAATCCAACGTCACCTTTGAGTTGTCTGGTGCCAGCAATGCCATTGCAGATACTGCTATCGGTGCTCTCAGCTTGGATAACATCACCTTTGATGTTGATACCTCTTTGGCGGGTAAGTGTATTATTTTTATTATGCTTTGCATTCATGACTAAATCTCCACTTCTTTTATAGGCTTCAACAACTTTAATGGCAAGACCCAAATCTTGAGCACAAAGGTCATTGGTGCTACTTCGGATTATATCAAGGTCGGCCTAGACATTTCTTTGGATAATCCATCGCAGATCACTATCAACCTTGGTGATATCACATTGGATGTCCACATGAACGAATTCAATGCAGTGGTTGGCCAAAATATTCTCAAGGATCTTACATTGAAGCCTGGCAACAATACTTTGAGCTGTGAGATGCATATGGGTGGAACCAACGCACAAGCCTTGTTGCAGTTGTTGAGCAATTACATGACGGGTGCTCAAGTGCCATTGACTGTAACAGGTTCTGACAAGTCAACTGAAATTGCTTCACTCAAGGATGCCATGTCCACTGTCAAGTTGGATACAACCATGACCGGTCAAACTGACAAGTTGATCCAATCCGTCACTGTCAAGGCAAAGGCAATTGAAGCTCTTGCTGGAAAGGCCAAAACTTCCATTGTGCTTCACAATCCTCTCGACACAGAGTTTGCGTTACGCAAGGTCGAAGCTGCTGTGTTTATGACACTCAAGGACAAGTACCAGCAAATTGGTCACATTGATTATTCGTTGCCAAGTGCATTGACGGTTCCTGCTGGTGGTCAGGTGACAACTGACGAATGGCCTGTAACACTCGATGCTAGCCCACTTGACATGCTTAGTCTTATTGGCAAGGATGGTTTGACTATTGACTTGACGCAGAATGCTACTATCACAGTGGGTGATGGATTCAATGCTGTCTTGTATTATTACCAGAATCAAGTCCCCATGACTCTCGACTTTCAACTTCTTGGTTTCACCATTCCAGGTGGTCCAGGTGGTGCAGCTGATAATTCGACTTCATCACAACCTGCAAGTGAATCATCTACTCCTGTTTCTTCTGATGCACCTTCTAGCAGTGGTGATAGCAATGCATCTGGCACTGATTCCAAGCCTACGCCTACTCCTACTTCTGATGATGCCGCACCTTCTGAAAGCTCATCTTCATCCGATGATGATTCTTCTTCTGCTGCTGATACTTCCAAGGAATCAGAAACACCTGAACCAAGTTCCACGGATGACAAGGCTTCTTCTTCATCAGATGCTGAACCTACTGAAGAACCTTCTTCTCAATCATCCAGTGACAGCAGTAGTAGTGATAAGCATGATGGCGTTGGATGGCTCTTCCCTTTCAAGCTGGCTTAAGTGGCATTACCAATCTCGCTTTTTTAAACAAAAAAAGTTCGATACGAGTACTTTTATTTTATTGATGTAGTTTACATAGTCTTATTCAATATTCCTTCTTTCCTTTTTACTATTATGTTTTCAGTTTATAACATGGACAAATAATATAAATGTGTCTATTATCTATACTATCTATTGTGCTTTGTCGTTGTCTTTGGATGATGATGCAGCTTCCAAGAATGCCATGATGTTGTACTTTTTTCTTGCATAGTAATCGCGTAGAATGCTCATGCCACATACACTTTTGAACACTGTGATAAAAATGACCATATCTGGATTCTTGAGGTTCACTCTATAAATCCTCTTCAATAAGTCTTATGAATGACATACAATGCAGTTCACTTGCCTAAATTTATCCTTTGGAATAAGGGGATCAAGGAGTTGGATGATGGTTTCTTTTTTGAAGGTTTCATTGTTGCGAATCTCAGTGACAATGGCAATGGATGTATCCTTATCAAGTCCTTCCAAATGTTCCTTAAAGACACGGTCTTGAAAACATCGAGTCATACGATCGGTGGTAGCAGGACATACATAGTCAATGGGTACCCATCGCTATTCATTGTAGAATCCATATCAGCTTGTTTCCATTTTCATATCATTATCAATCGTACCGTGCAATGGCGTATTTTGTGCATTTCTTGTTTTCGTTCTTGTTCAGGTAATGCACTGAGATGATCCATGAGCCGTGTAACATAATCGCTAGGTTTAACATTGATGCGAAATCGATAAAAGATCAATCCTCCACATGCAGCATCCACCGCTTGGAATCGTTTATCTTTGCGTGCTTCAAGAGCTTTGGATGATGGTGCTTCTTCCTCATTATTATTGTTGTTTTCTTCCACTTCGAAATCACCTTCAAAGCGTTCCCATGTAATCTCATGCTCAGGAAACAGTGGCGTAACAGTGCCTTCCAACATGTTTTTCACTTGTCCCTATCACATTCAATATGATTAAAAATGGTTATCATCATCTCTCTCTCTCTCTCTTTGTTACCAGTGCACGTGTCTCGGCGTTGATATTACAGCTGACCATGACACCGCTCGCATTGTCACTTCGTTTCAATAAACTTGAATGCTTCGCTAGCCATCGTTGCTTAAACTTTCCTCGTGAAATGGGGATCGTAGGGGCTGATTTCGTTTTCTTGTTTTGTTGTTGTGTTGGTGTTGTCTCGTCCGATTCACGCGATCGCTTTGACGGCAGTTGTTGCTGTTGTTCCATGTCTCCAAAAATTGATAGCGGAAGAAAGGTGTCAGATTCAAGGAGGGAGCTGGAAAGTCATTTATGGCCAAAGGTGGTGGGGCACTTTTTCTTTTTTTCCTTTACTGATTACCGACAAAAAGAGCATATGTAATACTGTGCGAGAACAAGAAGAATCTTAACTAACATAGAGCATGAAGCAACATGGGGAAGAAAAATAACAATAGGGGAGGTGGTAGTAACAATAGAGAGTGAAATACTATAAGGAGACATGGTTGTTTACGAAAAGAAACCGACTCTACAATGATAACATGATCAATATGAATACGCTTCTGATTAAATATAAAGTATACTTACTTGCTCTTGGACAAGAAGGTTTTGGTGAGGAGATTGAGAGTCTTTGGTATATCCAATTTGATGTATTCAAGGTCCAACACTTGTGCATGATCTTGCTGTTTCTCCAACAAATCATCCAACTTGAGATCAATTTCCAGGATAGGTTTATCGCGTCCTAGATAAATATCCATGAGTATCCCAAGGAATTCCACAATTGATTATAGCTTACCTTTGTAATGGATTGAGATAATAAAAGTACCAGGGATGGGCGATGAAATGCTCAGAAAGATGTTATTCCTCCTAGAAAAAATCCGTGTGAGGAATGAATCCTTCTCTCTACCCTTTATCCATGATTTACCTATATTCTGGGACCTCAGTCTCAACAATGATACCCTCTCTTTCAAGCTGCTGATGAGAAAACTTGACAGGACCTTGTGTATGTGATTTGTTTGCCTTTTGCTTGACTTTGCCATCCACCACTTGAACTCCAATGCCAACCTGGTTCTTGTTGGATTTATCACCACCGCCACTTTGAATACGTACATTCTGTAGATAAGCCTTGTATGTCTCCAATTGGCTCGTGAGATAGTTATTGTGATCCTGGATCGTCTTGTAGACACTTTGTAGTGAACGCATTTCATCCATGACCTTGACCTTGAGATCTCCCAAATGTGCCAATTCTTGCATGATTTCCTCCACAAGTACACTGTAACCATCACTTTTTTCTACTACGCCTGCTTGTTCCAATTCTACAAGCATTTCCTTGACTTTGATGCCCTTGTGCACAAGTGTCGCATCATTCGCGGTACCAGCCGCTTCTGCGATGCGTTCCAATCTCAAAGGTTGACGAGCCAAGTGAGGTAGTGAACGTAGCAACTGTACAAAGATTGCCTTGGCTTCCATGTACAAGATATCGTTTTGTGTAATGTTGTTTTCAGACATGAGTGTCGTTGTCAAGTCTATATTAAATTATCATTCAGAATTTGTTCCATGCACATATATATAATATCATGCTTACCTTGAATTGGCATTTCCCAACGACTAAAGAGTGGTAGTTCAAATGCTTTGTTTTGTTTACGTGGTACTTGTTGTGGTGCTGGTCCAACGTCTGATAACAATATACGAAGATGATCTTCCTTGTTGGGTGCCAATACATCCAAGTGCTGTTGAAGCAGTGAATGTGTATTGTAAATCTCATTGGGTGTAATACTGATGACAATATCCTTCTTGGAAAGTGCCATGTATTGATCCATTTCCAAAGTCTCATAAAAGTCGCCCACTTCACAAAGATCATTCAGGAATTTGTTGATGCGTTGCTTATTGCTTTCGACAAATGCGTTGGTTGGGATCATGTATGATTCTTTGGCGTAAGATGGTTTGTTGGCGAGGTTCTGCAACATTTTGGCAATCTAATGGATATCGCTTTAACTTCACGTGCTCATCCATGTTCTTTCAACTTTACCATTGTCAAGGTTGTCCTTGGATGACTGCTGGGATTGCCATCAATAAGCATGTAAGCTTGCGGTGTAACAATAGCCGGGTTGAGAAATCGTAAGAAAAAGAAGCCACCAATGAGTGAACAAATGGCATATTCGCTGGCATCAGGGTATTTGCGTTTGGTGAGTGATCGAATCTGTTTGCAAATCCATCGGATTCCATAAGGAACGCTATCCAAGGATGCAATAATTGTGTCGAGAAATGAATCTGCAATTTCCATCAAGCGCTTGAGACGTGGTTCCACCATATCCTTGACCATTGGATCAGTAGCTGCTTCCTCTGCTGAAGTACTTTTCTTGACACCTTCTGGTAATTCACCATGTTCTTGTTCCAATTGATCCAATATCTCTTCTTGCACCTTTTAATACTTCATATAAGTAAACTGATCTCCATCAAGAGATAACGTTCATATACCTTTAAAGGGTTGATTTGCAAATTCTCATTCTTGTTTTCTAATACTTGATTGATTCGTTCTGATAGCACTGATTTGAGATAAGATTGACCAGGACCACGACGTGTATAAGTGGTGAGCATGCGTGATACTGGTGTGTTGGCACGTAGTAGTGAAGTGAATTCAGTGGTGGTCTCGAATTGAGCAGCCAGAACATTCTAATAAGGATGGGTTTAATCGTATGATAATCCCCGATGCATAATTTTGTATCGCGCTCTCTTTTGTACCTGAAACATGCTGAGCAGTAAATGCTCTTCGCGACTCTCGTATTGGTTACCATACAACGTAAACATGACTGTTTGAAGTAAAGTATCAATCTCGGCAAGGTTGACAAGGCGACATAAACTTGCAATGTGACGAGGTTCACTCTGTAATAAAAAGAATAAGTTGCCATATTGTTGCATCCGTCTTTCTTCTAGATAATGACCACTCGCGTCATCATCTGCATCATCGAGATGGGAAGCTACTTCATTTTGCTATTTATATAACATATCAATACCCATTCTATATAAATAGTAATAGTAGAATACATACATCCAATGCTCGATTGATGAGTAACGCGATACGCGAATCAAGGAAACGTACGTCGCGTTCTAGGACAAAGTTTTGCTTGGATTGAGCTGAAATGTTTGATTTCAATTCGCGTAGAGTGCATTGAGCTGTAATAAAAAGTATGATTAGCTATCCATGAATCCCATTCAATATAAACAACATGATAAATGCCCCTCATCCTCCTTTCTCTCACCCTTGGCCAGCTCATCATGCACTTCAACATCCTGTTCAGCCGCCATAGAATAGAATGCTGATACTGAATAACGCTTGGATCCACGCCCAGTACCACCACCACGTCGGATTGAATGATGATGGTTATTGGCAGCTGCAGCAGCTACTGCTCTACTAACAATAGTACTGGTCGTTTGCCGATAACTGAGAGAAGGGATCATGCCACTACGTCGATCGGTCATTACTGAAGTATGAGTGGACATGAGTTGTGTATATGAATAAACAACCAAAGGGAATGAATGAACAAAGATGAGGGAATGAGCCAAGAAAGAAAGAGAGAAAAAGAGAAAAGAGAGAGAGGAACAGAGTTACTATACTAGAAGAAAAAAAGGGAGTACAACTGAAAAGCAGCCTTTACGTTCATGTCACACACAGACAGGGTTGCCTGCCGAAAAGGCAAGTGAAATGACATGCCGATCACTGATCCAGGCATTTCGCTTGATGCTTCCAATCTCAAGGCACATGTCTCGAACACATGGTCATTTTATACATAATATCTTTCAACTAATTCTATAATCGTACACTATACTCGTATTCCTATTCATTCATTGTATGAATAAAGATTCGTCATGATGGTGGCCATTTATTACTTACCTCCTGAGTGTTTTGAGCAACCCAGAGTACAATCGTGCTATGTTTCATTCATAAACATTAGATATCCTCATTCTCTCATTCTCTCTCGCTCCCAAATATCCTACCTGATCATAATTAATCCACATTGAATCACGATTGCTGCTCCATAATAGGTATATGGTTGTGCTGATTCATAGTACACGATATACTTGACGATCAACACGCACTAAATCACATGATCATAAGCACATATGATAACATCCCACGCTTTGCTGAGCCAAGATTGTAACACACTTACGAATGAACCAGCAAATCCTCCCGCTATCAATGCAAATCCAAGAAACAAGAACAATCGTGCTTTGAACACCAAACTACTGCCAGCATATGCGTATTCTTCACCATGGAGTCGAGATTTGTCAATCAGGTTGATACTATCGATTATGTATAAGCATCTCTGTATACACACGCTCATTCCATAATATCATTCAACTTACATCACCATACCCAAGGTAGAAAGAATACCAGATACCCAATCCTCAAATCCCATATGTGCCTTGACGTCACCTTCTGCTCTTGCTGACATTACTAGTGCATCAATAAACACCCACCAGCCAAGTGCAAACTACCAATACAATTTCTCCGTAAGCAAAGATGGCCATTGTTTAACATGGTCAATGGGTACATACCAAAACACCTGCTGCATAGACACCAATTTGTCGTGCTTTGTGAGAAAGTGCCCGAAAGGGATTGGGAATGATGAATATGGATCGTGGTTCTTCGTCGTAGAGTCGAGGCATAGAGAGAGTTTATACAACAAGAAAGAGATGCAAGTTCCTTGGAAGAATCTCCGAGACTCACGCGACATACTATTATCTCCTCCATTTATTGTATCCATATTGTGTTTCCTTGACAACCATTGTTAGAATAAAAAGACATAATCCATGTGACACTTTTAATCCTGCTATTATGAATTGGTACAAGAAAATGCATTCTTTATTAAGCACGATGCAATGAGATCGCAAGCACAATAATCTATCATGTTTACTGACGGGCAGCAAGTTCCTTGGCAGCGATAGCAGCACGCTTGGCAAGACGAGCTTGGGACTTGGGACCGTTGATACCACCACCCCATTGGCGACGGGTTTCTTCCCACTTGTCGTTGTAGTTAGCCTTGACAGCAGTAACCAAAGAAGCAAGTTCAGCCTTGTCAGCTTCAGCGACATCAGTGAAAGCAATAGCAGTGGCGGTCTTCTTGTGAACAACTTGACCAAGACGAGCCTTGCCCTTGACAATGCAGTAAGGGATACCCATCTTACGGCACAAAGCAGGCAAGAAGATAACCAACTCGATAGGATCAACATCATCAGCAATAGCAACGAGTTGAACCTTCTTGTTCTCAATAAGAGAGGTGATGTGGTTCAAACCGTACTTGACAACGATAGGCTTATCAGTCTTGATGGCTTCCTTGCCTTCAGCCTTGGCTGCAGCAGCTTCACGAAGACGTTGACGCTTCTCAACCTTGGTCTCAGGGCGGTACTTGTTGGCAAGCTTGAAAAGTTGACCAGCAGTGTTGTTATCCAAAGTTTGAGTGAATTGGTTGATTGCAGGAGGAACCTTCAAACGTTGGTAGATAATCTTCTTTTGGCGTTGAAGACGAACATAAGCGGGCCACTTGACGAAGCGGGAAACATCACGCTTGGGTTGAACATCTTGACCAATACCAAAGTTCTTGGGGGTCTTCTCAAGAAGAGGGTTGGAAGCAGTCTTGGTGGTTTGCTTGCCCTTGATAGGGTAAGGAGCAGGAGCGACCTTCTTGCCAGTGGACTTCTTAGCAGGAGCCTAACAAGTAATGAAAATAATAATATACAATAAGCTTATTTTGTCACACACATGCATCATTGTATTATTTGCCACCCATCCATTCCTTCATCCCTATTTTATCACATCCATCCATTCATGTTTTCATTCATCCATCTTGTTTTATCCCATCCATCTCATCCCATTGCCTTGATCTTTGGATCCATGGCGTGGCACATACCATTTCTGATTATATCGGCTGAAAAAGAGGAAGTGTATCAGTTGCTCAACTCTCGCTTGATATAACATTACGACCACCGACTTATTCAATTTCCGCTATCCGACAACACCTATAGTTGTTGCTCTTCACACATTACTACTCCTACTACTGCCACACATTGCATTCATGATCCAATGCATTGATGTAATATGATGATCAAGTACATGAAAGCTTATTTCTAATGCATGTGGGAAAAAAGACTACTGCACGTGTCCACCACCAAACAAGGCATAATCATTGTTTACCTGTTTATTATAACCACGCATATGTCAAAGTGATGTACGCCACATCCCACCCATTCAATCTCCATAATAAACTTTCGTGTTGCCATTATGCAATTCACTATATTGGATCCATCGATTTTTCTGTAGAGAGCATATAAAAGTGTCCATTTCTGGTATTAAGGTATAATGTATTTTGTCAGGAGGTGGGGGAATAATCACATGATCAAGGATTCTACGCTGTTGTGTTGGAATGCTAATATAGGATCGGTATCATTGCCATATTATGGATGCTGCTATTGTTTCTACAAAGTGGGTGGATTGGGTGCTTTTCGTTGATGGGTAAGAACGGCAATGACGATGGTATATACAAAGATGATCAATATACAAAAGGTTGGAACAAAGAACCGAAACAGT
Source organism: Lichtheimia hyalospora FSU 10163 (assembly GCA_025094155.1). Classification (NCBI taxonomy): domain Eukaryota; kingdom Fungi; phylum Mucoromycota; class Mucoromycetes; order Mucorales; family Lichtheimiaceae; genus Lichtheimia; species Lichtheimia hyalospora. The sequence goes on from PTRB01000249.1 coordinate 23,944, forward strand.
TGTACGGGTGAGCATGTCAACCTATATCTCCCGTGTCATTATCCATACACTATCCACAGTATAAAACCATTCTTACCGACTAAATGATAATGTACTCGACTTTCTATTATGCTCAGGCATAAAATAAGGATCTTCGTCATCGTCGTCACTCTCGACATAGGTTGCAAATTCGTGTGCTTCTTCTTCATCGTCATCGTCATTGGCTGGAACTTGGGTATTTGATACTGCATCTTCCCTTAGTGCAATGGGTCCATAACGATCATCGGACATTGTGGAGGAGGATGTTTGAGAAAGGTGTGTGAAGCTTGGCGTTGAAATCGAAGCTGTTTGTTTCAAGAGCAAGTGCAGCCCAATAAGAAATGAAATGCACATGTGATTTGTTCCTTTGTGCATCATCCATGCATAATACTACAAAGAGCATTCACGCATTAAGGAAATTCCTAAACGATGATTCGCATTCCTAATCAACTCTTCTATATCCAAATTGCTGTGGTGTACTACGCATTCCTATACAGCTATAACCCATTTCTTTATCTCTATTCGTATTCCTTGACTACCAAACACATTCCTACTTTCCTCCATGATTCAGGGACACTACGAATCCTTGATAATAAAGTATCACTCTTTCTCTTTTACTACGTTCTGCCAGCTATTGATTGTCGTCTTATTACTGTTCAAGAGGAACAACGTGCTTATGTTACATGATGTAGGGTACATGTGTCGTTTCATGGTAATCAAAATAAAGATGTGGTCTTTTTCATTCCTTTCTTCATCCAAGCTGCTGCGATATAGCTTTAAGCCCATAGAATATAAAATCACTTATAATTCACCAAGCTGTGCATGGTATAGAATCATCAAACTATAATGAACCTCCACAAGAAATAAGAAATGAAGCAACAAAGCATTGGATTAGAATCAAATAAGATAGCTGATATGCGTTTATAATATTACATAGAGTGAAGAATATTGACACTACAATGACTAGACAAATATGAGATTATCCATGTTATAGAACGAAGCATATGAAATATTGACAAGGACATGGGATACTTTATTTCATATCATAGCATTAAAGCAATGTTGCTAGGATAACAGCTTCTAGCATATTTGACTGAAACGAGAAGGTGATATTCTTGCTCCGCGAATTGGGGGTTGGGGGATGCTGCCAGAATCAAAGTACCATCCACCACCGAAAGATTGCTCCCTCCTTATTCCCTAGTCAATCATGCCTAAAGGCAAGCATCATAATGGATGGATGAATGGATGAATATATTGGATTAACGGATGAATCGATACAACAGTTAGCATTTCCGGCACCAAGTACCGCATGACTCTCGGTTTGCCCACTGGCGCTGTTATGAACTGCGCTGATAACAGTGGTGCAAAGAACCTTTACGTTATTGCCGTTCGCAACATCAAGGGTCACTTGAATCGTCTTCCTGCTGCTGGCGCTGGTGACATGATTGTCGCTTCTGTCAAGAAGGGTAAACCTGAATTGAGAAAGAAGGGTAACTATTACAATTCAGCAACAGCAGCATTGGGTTCATGTCCATACTTACCTATTCAATTACAGTTATGCCCGCCGTTGTTGTTCGTCAACGTCGTGCTTGGCGCCGTCGTGATGGTGTTTTCCTTTACTTTGAGGACAATGCCGGTGTCATTGTTAACGTAGGTGTCCTTGGATACAGGGTTATAGTATAGTACTCACACTTTCTGTATATTTATATAGCCCAAGGGTGAAATGAAGGGCTCTGCTATCACTGGTCCTGTCGCCAAGGAGTGTGCTGATCTCTGGCCCCGTATTGCTTCTGCTGCCGGTACCGTCGTTTAAACAGCATCACCAAAAGGAATAATAAAACAATGAACATGTACAAAAAGAGCACACAAATCGATTCTTTATCTTGCAACAATCAATCAATGGGTCATTACGGATAAATGGGGAAACTGATATTATATACAAAGCTATAGAAACGGGCTGGGGATGAATTGATATCACCAAAGTGCTATATTAAATAAAGATCGCATGCGACTTGTAACATGATATGCGTTATGCTCTGGAATATCTATTGCTAAGATTGTCATATACAAGAGTTGATTTTAGATTACTTCCCAAGTTATTGCTCGTCTCGTATGACATGGAAAGTACTATATGGATTATAGACTCATGCCACATCAACATGATATGCTTCATTTATTACCCCCATCCACTATTATTACCAAGAAATGAAATGATACGAATTGAATAGTATGTACTTTTCCTCCATGAAATGGAGTCGTTTTATTATTATACAAAAGACAATCAAGCCTTTTTAATCATGCAGCAGTCATAAGGGTGGTGGTGAAATAACTTATTTCTTGCCAGCCTTTTGGGCAGCCTTGGTAACCTTGCCAGCCTTGTCAACCTTTTCAACGGCCTTGATGACACCGACAGCAACAGTTTGACGCATATCACGGACAGCAAAACGACCAAGAGGAGGATATTCAGTGTAGGCTTCAACGCACATGGGCTTGGAAGGAACCATCTTGACGATGGCAGAGTCACCACTCTTAACGAACTTGGGAGAATCTTCGAGCTTCTTACCTATTTGATGAAAACGAGAATGTTTTGATTAGAAAATGCATAAAAAATGATCATAAAAGTTATAG
>PTRB01000025.1:0-156135 GCA_025094155.1 Lichtheimia hyalospora FSU 10163
GCTAAAGCATTTGCTGTGGTGTCATGTCCAGCAAGGAAAAAGAGACACAAATTGCTCTGTAAGAACAATATGAGTAAGTAATGTCGCACATGCATAATGATCTAAGAAACTTACTCTGAGCTCCTTGTTTGTCATGCTACCTTCTCCACTATTCTCTGCTTCAATCATTAGTGTGAGAAGATCGCGTTCTGATTCTGGTACTTTGGATTGCTGACTGTTAAGGATTTGACGTTTGTGAGCAATAATCTCATCCATCATGCCGAGGAAGATATCCAATTCACGATGCACTCTCACCCGACTTGGGAACAGGAATCGGTATTTCATATCTAGATTGTAGAATATAAAAAACCAAGGATTGTTGCCTGCATCCATAAGATCACGGTAACGAATCACCCATTCTGAATTTGGATCTTCAACAGCATGGAAATCAAAGTCTATCTCCTTTTGTTAATGCTGTCATCATCCTCTGCTCATTGATGATTTTCCATTATTACCAAATCCAGCTAATCCAATAGCGTCAAGAGTAAAGCGTTCAGTCATTCGATGAAAATTGATCGTCTCGCTTTCTGCTCCACCAATTGCATTGAAAACCTTTTGGGTTAATTTGCCAAACAATTCCACTGGCATGGATCGATGAAATGCAGGGTTGGCAATCTATTGTGTCACAAAAATAAGAATCATGCTATATACATCGGCACATCCCATTTGTGGGCTTACTTTGCGCTGTGCTCGCCATTCATGCCCATTAAGAACTAGAATATTTCTCTGGAAAACAAATCTTCCGAGCAAGGTCCCGCCCCTTATACCCCCAACATCTAGCTTGGCAAATATATCTGCAATACAAGGTCAACAGGAATAGTGTACTGCAGTTCGTGGCAGGTGACCTTGTCTATGCATGTACATACCTGTTTTCAGTAAAAACTTTTTCGCGGCTTCAGGACGTGTAATGTGAACAGACCATCCATTTTGATCAAATCGCTATAGCACACACATCATTATCTATCAGTATGAATAGTGCTCACTAACAGGCTGTGTGACATCTTACTGCATATACGCCACTTGGAGATTTCATGCCAACGGGCAATGTAACATCTCTGGATATCTCGCTTATCAATTTACGCCGCATTAACGCATTAAGGTAAGTGAATAAACCAACGTATGGTAAATGACGAAGGCGAGCTGGTGGTGTTAAAGCTTTGTGGACCAGGTAAGCAACAGCTAACGCCACAGCTGCTGTAGCAATTGAAATCTTTTGTTGTCGACCGACAGGGGTTTTTGATATAAGCTGGATGGATAATTCGTTGTATATGTTCGATAAGCGATCCATAGCGTGTTGTGTTTGCGAGCGCTACTGTGGTAAGAGAAAGAACATCAGTGCTAACAAATGATTTAAAGACTTGATTTGCGAGCGGGGTTTTATTATGCATCAACTCTCATGGCTCAACATACTCTTGGTTTAATTGGGGGGTGTACAGTGACGCAGAACACTCTTATGACAAGGCAGTAGCTGATGTAGCTTAATCAGTATATACATATTATACTGAGATAGGTGGCTGATTTATTGCACAACGTAAGGTAATATCATTAGCGCGGGGCGGCTGTTGAGAAGTACCGAGGAATCTTAGGACTTGTACTCCTATCACCAAAACTTGTGCATACATTTGCTCAGATTGGCGTAATGAGGAGATAAGTTTACCCTTCCATATCCTGATCACCTTAATGATCATTATCTGTCGTCATATATACGTCAACGAGGAATGGCGATTGAATCATCTCCATAGTTACAACGAGCATTATACCGTTCTGCGAGCTCATGAACGATACAGCATTCAGCCATGCTATTTCACATCGGTGAGACATTGTCAGATGTTTTCCCATAGCGTGGCTGATGCAAATTTCTCAGCGGATATCTTGCATGTGTATCAATTCCTCAACAAGTTTGATATTTCCTTGATTGGACACAATGTATCGATATGTGTCAATTTAGCTTTTGCAAAGTGCCGACCCAAGCAAGCTTATTTTCATGGTCACAGACTGACAAGGCAACGATGAGTCGGTTGACTGACGTACGCTTTGTATCTTTTGGTGCATCGGCACCTCACTGGTGCTACTATGCAAGTAAAGATGATAAAGCTGTGCTTGATATTTCATGATGCAGCTTGTTGATCGGCATTAAGCTCCGTGATCTTATGATTACAATATATACAGCAAGCATACCTGATACACTAGCGCGAGGGGCAAAGTTTGTGAGATGTCAATAAAGACGCGGATGATGTAGCTGGGAAAATCGAAAGATAGCAATTGGTTATATTGCAACTTATATATTGTATGCAGGCTCAATATCCACTAATATCCATTCATTGGTATGCAGTAAGCACTTGGTCTGCATATGTATATTGTGTATGTCGAGAAGCTTATCTTTTGGTGTGTATATCTTGGCCTTTAGCATCAAAGAGACAAAGCCTTCCTTAACACAACTGTATGTACCACCAATACATCCTCCTCCTTATTCAAACAACAGGCATAATACGTGATTTCTATAATGCCCAAATGACTAAAATGGTGTATAGGCGATAAAGGTGTAGTTGAGTAGTTTATATGACACTTGTATAATAGAATTTTTTTTTGGTCGAACTAGGTATTGCAACGCTATCAATACCGTTTCTTGAAAGAGAGCAACAGATCCTTGGGTTTGACCAAGCCTACAAGACCAATAGTACGGATCCCATCTTTATGGATTGAATCCTCGGGTAGATGCCATTCGTACTTTCTCACTATGATGATAAAAGCATAGTGATACATTAATATAAATTGAGCGCACTACCATGTCCGATTAGACACTTACACAACATGGACAAGAAAACTCGCTGCTCTACCAATGAGAAATTCATCCCTATGCACTGCCTTTCTCCGTTTGAGAATGGAATCCACGATAGACCCGACCCTGCATGTGCTTCTGCTTCCCCACCCGCTGCAAATCGCTCTGGTCGGAAGGCTTCAGGATCATTCCACACAATTGGGTTGTGGTGCATATGATAAATGTCGACGGTTGTTCTTGTTCCCTTTGGTATGAATGTGCCTGCTATCTCGGTATCTGCTTTGTTCACACGCGATATAGGTTGATTGATTGGAGGATTCATACGCAATGTCTATGTTGTAAAATCGTATAACTTTCTTATGACAACTGTAAATTTGAGCGAGCTTCCATACCTCTTTGATAATCATATTAATATACGGTAATTCACGTGTTTGGTTTAACGTAGGAAAAACATCCTGATGAGCATCACCCAGGACTCGAAGAGCTTCTTCTCTGGCTTTATGTTGAACATCCTTTAATGTTTTTGCTTAAATTAATAGATCTCATTTTTTGTCACTTCAATGAATGCTTTGAAGGTTCCTTACCGGATTGGCAGCTAGATAATATGCAGCGTATGCCAAAGCATTCGCAGTGGTGTCGTGTCCAGCAAGGAAAAAGATACATAGATTATTCTGTGTGTAATATGAGTACATTATCCTCCGAGCAATCGGTGATTGGCTTACTCTGAGCTCATCATTTGTCATAGTACCCTCACCGCTACTCTCTGCCTCTATCATCAATGTAAGAAGGTCGCGTTCAGATTCAGGGATCTTTGATTGTTGACTCTTCAGAGCTTGGCGCTTGCTCATAATGATTTCATCCATCATATGAAGCATGACATCCATTTCTCGATGAATTTGAATACGACTAGGGAAAAGGAAGCGATACTTTTGATCAAAACTGTGGAAGATAGAAAACCAAGGATTCATAGTCTCAGTCATTATTTGACTGTAACGTGTGACCCATTCGCACTGAGGATCATCAATAGCATGAAAATCGAAACCTGTTTTCCGCATTGCAGATGAGCACTATAGTTGATATGGATCGTTGGACATGTCAGCTTACCAAACCCAGCCAAACCAATTACATCAAGTGTGAATCTTTCAGCCATGTAATGGAAATCAAGTATGCCATCATCATCCATTTCATCCGCCATTTGCTTCAATGACTTTTGGCATAGTGTACCAAATAGTTCGGTTGGCATGGATCGCTTGAATGCAGGATTGGCTACCTATTGGTATCGTGTGTATACTTAAATGATATCCTTCACACAACAACATAAGCACATGCTATCATCTTTCGCATACATACCTGGCGTTGCGCCTTCCACTCGACACCATCCAGTACCACGATGTTCCTCTTAAAGGCGAATCTCCCAAGAAGAGTTTCTCCTCTTGAGGAACCAACATTGTCTTTGCGGAAGATGTCTATTGAAATTAGAAAGTAATATGTTTACATGTCATCAGATGCATGGAAAATGATCACCAAGTATTTTTCATACCTGTTTTGAGTAAAAATGTTTTGGCTGCTTTAGGTCCTGTAATGTGAACGGACCAGCCATTTTGGTCAAAACGCTACGAGATGATGGCAAGTATACATATCCATATTAATACACATGCATCGAAATGTATACAAGAACGCTAGCGTACCGTATAAATCCCACTCTCAGCTTCCATCGCTGTCGGCAAAACAACGTTTCTTGCAATATAATTCAACGACTTGCCCTTTAAGACAGCACCAAGGTAAGTGAAAAAACCGATATGTGGTATATGTCTCAGGCGAGCTGGTGGTTGAATGGATCTGTATATCATACAGAGAGTGATCAATGCGAAAGCTGTTGACATCGTAGTTTTTGACTGGTAACGATCGAGACCGTAAGTAACGATACGACTTGATAGCGAGCGGTAGAAATCAAGCAACCGTTCCATAGGATGTGTAAAGCAATGATAAATAAAAGGGATCTCGTTATAGAATATAGCGTAAAAGCTTTTAAGTATCTATGCTCTCGGATGGGATTCGGACATCAGCTCATCCAAGAACCGGTCCAAACCGCAACGGCTTAGAGATCGACCCTATGTAATGGTGGGTGCGAGTCGGCAATACGACACGGTGGTTGTTGCATCATAAGTTATAACCAATTATGTGTATTTGGGTATGTCCGAGGATAACAGTGTTTCCCGCGCACATTATTATAAATAATGTATCTTCCTGATATAATTGATTTAATAAAGAAACAATACATGGTACTCAGATGCAACTGATACAATGATCAGTAATTTTCATTGTTGTGAATGAGATTATTATGGATTATGTAACATTGTTAAAGGTTGCCAAAAAGGACAACACATGCAAAGCGACAAAAAGGGGAAACTGTAACGTCTGCACTTCATTGATGTTGACATTAATCACGTGACTGTACACAGTAAGTGTATCGAATTGTCTACTGATCCCGGTGTATACCAGCAGTAATAGATGTAGTCTGCACGCATCAAATGAAAAGGGTTGAAAAGAGGTGCATGCTCTCTACCACTTTAAAAGTAAGACTAGGTCCATTTTACAAACAATGCATTAACTGCTTTCAGATACCAATGAAAGACGAAGATGACCATCAAGTGCAAATCATTGTTGCATATGAGGCCTTATACGATATCCCATTTCAAGAGTATTATTTGACATTATTGATAGCTTTATCCCACCGCTGTACAACCGGGTAGTGATATTGGAATTATAATGTATAACGTTGTTAATTCGCAAAGAGATATTTGCCATCTCCTATAATAGCCACATATCTATGCATCCATTACACTGTCATTACCATGGCATAAAGAAATCCCGATATTTCGTTGTTTCCACTGATAGCCAATTAAGGTTTTATAATAAAGCACTGGGATGTGACCGAGAGAGCTTTTCATGATGATTGTACAGAAACACTTTATATGCCGATATCATACTTTGATACATGTTGTATATTAAGGTGTCACTTTTTTTAATCAGTTAAGTCTAACATATAAGAGAAATAGAACTATTCTAAGTGCTACACTTGAATGGGTCGTACTTGTTCGGTCTGATAAAAGGACATGTTAAACATCCCAAGCCCACAGTGGGCGACCCATCCATAAGAGTGTATACGTCAACAACTACTCCTACAACCTGCCACTACTTGCAACACATGATTCGCAATCTAACCAGGACACCGATAACAGCCTCACTTCCAATGGCTAAGGCAGTAATCCTCAAATGCAAATGATAGGGTTTAGATAGGGCAGACCACACTGTCGCACATAAATCTTGCTGCCAACAATCCTTCACAATAGAGCAAAACACCATCCCATTCTACCCATAGCAAATAAAGTATCCGCCATATCAGTAGTTGCTGCCGTCAAGCGACCTTTTTGGTTGGCGTCAGAGACACATCATGCATCATAAATAGCGCAGGCACAAATAATCCAGGTCTTCACCAAAGAGTGCACAGGAAGATATTGACTTGTCGAGGGAACATCCAGGGCATCAGTATGAGTGCTTGAAGATGGATATCAATAAGAAAGAAAAGAACGCTATGGCTCCAATGACGGCACCAGTTGCTGTGATGATACACCGATACAAGACACGAGTTGCTGATAGCTGCCACCCAGAGCATTGAAATGTTGTTGACAATCATGACCATCAATCTTCGAAAAACTTGATGTCACCAAATCGCTTTCTTGTACAGAGAAATCCATTTAATGCCCAGTGCTGGTGGTCGTTTTCACAGTAGCTTGGACAATGCCCGCCATCATAAGTCTCACAGGATACACTTGGTTCCACCAAAGACAAGTTGCTGATTGTTGCATGATCATACATCTATAAAAAGATACATGGTGATAAGTAAACATGGTTCTCCATAGATCGCCAGAATGATACTTATCTTTGATGATAGTGTAGTGATTGAGCATGCCGTTTCAATAACACGAGTTGCTTGCATTGTTTCATCTAAAGAACACAGTCAAAGGCATTAGAACTATGCTTGAATCCCGATGATCACAAGAGTACCGAAAGTAACATACCAGCAGATACCATTGAATCCCTTGGAGCAATGCTTGTATGACCAGCGTAATAACAAGTGATAGAAAGGAGTGCCAAATGTACCAATCCATATCGCCTACTAGCATGGTCCCGATTTACCAGATTACAGGTGACCCAAATACATGAGCCCCTCACCAGTCAGCCTCGGTCCCATATACCGTAGATCCGCGTGTTCAAACGCTACAGAGGTTGCATTTTTGAATGACTTAATAAATTAAGCCTCGCAACGTGATCGCATTTGGTACTAAAGCACTGGGTGCTAAAGCACTAGGGAACGTTGCGTCTCCCTTTAGGCAATACAGATTGAAAACAATGGCATCCTTGACGAGCAGACAATAATAGTATAAACGAGCCAAAGCCTTCAAGATCCTAATGACACTTGTATAAGTACACTTGCATGGAGAAACCACACACTGAACACTTTACCTTTCCCAGATTGATCAACTGCATTCTTTGCCCAAACCAACTCGATCTCCATGTTATTGGCGCTGTTCTGCTGCAGTATTATTGCAAGACTTGTTAACGAACAATGCTTGCTTTGTGGATTCTAAACTATATATACCATGAGACCATACACGGCTTTCTTGAGATCAGTTCTTGCTCTTACCATAAGTATCCATCATCCAACATGTTCAATCTACCATAAGCACACCGTGAGATAAATAACAAGCAAGCCATTTGAGTTTGATGTCAACATACCCGCAGTAGCAATGTAAAGATGTGTTTGACTCGCTCCTTGTGGACAAAGAGGACAAAGCATACATATAACGCGCCTTGGTTGTTGTACAAACGAGAGAACAGTAACCTACAAGTGAACCTTCAGTGTCACGATGTGAACTCTTGAACAATAAAACAAATGCAACGATCGAACTTACTCCTGTGTTGAAATGAAGCTCGAGTCATGGGTATATCGCATGTTCTTCTTGTTGCATAAGACTTGAAAGAAGCTTTGCCCATTGGTCACGAGTTGTGAGACTTGTTCACCCAATGACACTGTTCATTGAAGGCATTGACAACAATGAGTGCGTTTTAATTTGTAATGGAGTTGACCTTATCTTTATGAAATAGGAGTGGAGAAAGAGGAAAAAGAGGGGCGCTCTTTCTTTGTTCCTGCCGCCATCCTTCATTTTAAGTGCGCACCATTCATTGCCACCCTGCTTGCAATAGTTGCTGCTGTGCATACGCACATCGGTAATATGAATAATAAACTACAACTTGATTCATTCATTATTGCGTTACGTTCCTTTCGTGATTAAGCTGTACATGATTTTACTGTGGCGGTCCAGTGGCGAAACTAGGTCTGTGCGCACCAATTATGCAGCTCATCCCTTGAACTTGTACAATCAAATGAGCACACACTATATTCATTGCTGTTGTTATAATGGATAGCTTCATCATTGTATAAAGAATCAGCAACCCCCCCAAAAAAAAGACAAATGTCGTGATAATCCATTTGTGCAAGCTGACAATCATGAGTGTGTGTAATCACTTCTTCTATTTCAGCTTTTCCACACCATCAAATCAGAGCCACTACATTATTCAGCTAGTGCCACACAATTTTCGAGTACAGCTAATACATGGCTCTAGTCAAAAGGTGTAATGACTCTAGTTTAAAAATATCGCACCCCTTGTTGTATGTCGCGTCCTTTGCTGGTAAAGCTTCGACTCTTAAGTGTACTTGAACGAGTTCCTCGTAGCAACGAACATAATCATCTATGCACGGAAATACATTTATACACATATGTGCTGTATAGTTTTGCTATATCCCATTGCTTTATTATAAAATACCTAATTGGCTATCAGTGGAAACAAGGGGTATCGGGATTTTATGTTAAAGTGATTAAGGGATGTCGCGCCTTGTCGTCGAAAAGTGTTGCACCTTAGTAGTCCTCCATCGGAACAGCAAGCATGGATCACCCCGGGTGAAATTTTGAGTCATGGTCAAAGGTGACACAATAGGCTTTATAAATATCGTTTTCTTGCGTACATTACGATTGCAACTCACCATATCATTTTCCTTTCTCCACATTACATTCATAGTCAAAGAATGCTGGATCAAGTGACACATGCTTTAAATTATAGCCGACATAGAGCGATGTCCCTTCCGGTAGCAGCATTAATAGTGACAGCTGCCTTTACTAGTCTATATGCGATCTACAAACATACAAAGTTGCCACCACGCACGTTACGACATATACCACAAGTGTCAGCTACCCAATTGGCCATGGCACAAATGAAACTCAAGTCCATTCGAGAAATCGCCTTCAATATAACGTTGCCTGTAGCGAATGAAACTGAGCATGGCATATACCTTGTGGTAAATCTCAGATCATTTTGGTAGATTTTATGCTCAATATGCACGGCTGTAGTCATTGATTATATATATTTTAGAAAAAGCGTGCAATATGGGAATTGCATATTGCTCGCCCTGAGCTGATTGCAGAATTCATGTCCAAAATAGGTAAAGTCTCCAAAGCAAATTGCATGAATTACAAGACGTGTACTCACTCAAGCACAAGATGCATTTACCAAACCGCAAGTATCCATCAATCCCAAGACTTTGCTTGGTCGCTTTATTGGTGGTCGCAATCTCCTCATATTAGATGGTGGTGAATGGCTTGAACAACACAAGGTAATACATAACCTAATCCCTAGCATGGCCTTGCGACATAAGCCAAAACTTTGAAAAACACCATAGATCATAAAAGCTGCATTCGACTGTATTAGTCCCATTGGATCATTCGGTGCAATTGGTCAAAAGCTGATCATTGCAGTAGACAATACGAGTAACAGCAATGTGGACTGGCAGCAATTGGCAAGTCATTGGGCGTTGGATCTTTTGGGTAAAACCCTCTTTGGTATGTGAGAGAAAATCTGCTATAGCTTCTTCTTTTCGCTTGCTAACTAGGACTGCGTACAAACACACAGACTTTGATTTTGGAGCAATTGATGGTACTGAAAGCCAGTGGTCATCACGATATCGCAGCATGTTCCTAGCATGTTTCCATCCTTTATATCTAATGTTACCCGTATTGGATACTTGGTTTCTATCGTCTACAAGGCATCACATGCATAAAGAGCTGACAACCTTACTTGGTATTATGGATGAGAGGATTAAGCAAGCTTCTCAACTTCCCCATGAAAGTGAAGCATCGACCGAAAAGGATCTCTTGACCCACATATTGGAGGTGCAAAAGGAGCATTTGGGAAATATAAACGATGAAGAGATAAAGGTACGTTTGCATTTACCGCTTCTATATGTTTACTTGTACAATGAGATGACAATTTTGGGAACGTATACATAATAGAGCAACTTCTGCGCTTTTTTCATGATGGGACACAAAGCTCTCGCAAACACACTTGCATTGGCTGTTCATTACATCGCTGTCAACCAAGTATGTACCTTAACCAGCTCAAGAGTATGCTCATTATACAAAGATCTTACCGACTTTGTTAAAGGATATTCAACAAAGAGCACAAGAAGAAGTAACTGCCATAATAGGTTCTGATAATAAGAAAGATGACATACCCACCTTGGCTCAAGTTTCGAGGATGCCATACATCGAATATGTGATTAAAGAGGCAAATATCATTGATATCTTATGCTACACTTGCGAATCACTACTAAATCCACTTCCTATACATATTAGACAATGCGTATGCATCCTCCAACACCTGTATTGCATAATCGCGTTGCAACGGGGGATATAGGCTTGGGGAAGCTGTTGGTTCCTAAAGGAACCCAAGTGTCAGTTAATATCTACGAACTACATAATAATCCAACTGTGTGGGAACGTCCTGAAGTTTTTGATCCAACGCGCTTTGCACCAGGTGGCGAAGTGGATCAACTGAACTCCCAGGGAAGGTTGGCTTGGCTACCATTTAATCAGGAACCGCGTCAATGTGTCGGCAAAGATTTCAGCCTTCTGGCACTTAAAGTGACTCTTGTAATGTTAGGTATGGGTCAAGGAGGAATGACTACAAGTAAGGATACTGATTACTAAATCACATTCATTATTTCATCAAGTGCAATGTTACGACGTATCACTTGCTAGTGATTCTCCACACAAGAATGGGGTTTCTACAGTTGGATATTCTGGAATCAACCCCAGTGGGCTGATGATCAATTTCACAAAGCGACATTAGCATCATTGTTGAAGGATAATTGTCAATAAAGCCAAACAACGTAGCTTCTCTTTATCTTGGATACAATGAGTGACCATCTCAAACGATCATTTTGATCCCACCTTAAGCGTAATATTGACTGCGAAATAGGTCTTGAAATGTCACTTGCATATTAAGCTCCTCTCACATTACGCATTGATAATGATTACTATGTGATATGTTATCACGAAATAAGAAACTATGATGCATACAATGCAAACACTTTAATTCATCCATCAACACGGGAGAGAATAAAACTGGGTTGCATTCTAAGGGGGTGATGTTCGCTGACAAATGACGGGAGAAAGTGGGGAATGACCAAGAACAAAGCAGGATGTTGATAATGGAATCAATAATCCCGAATCATCCTGAGATGCAGATTTCCTCCTTATCGCTTTTTTTGATGGATCGGATCCAAACATGTGAAAAAGGCGGAAGAAGACGGTTCGGAGTTCAAGGCTGCGGATGCACGCATGGGTAATACGAATTTACAATTCCCCTTGAGGACAAAGCCGAGCTTTTATTACAGTTTCTGTTTTTGCGAGAACCTGTGGGATTGGTAATGTTGTGTATATATCAGCGGGATGAATTGGAAAAATAAATGTGACAAAGCGGATTGGGCGGATATGATGAATGGATTGTTATAGTGTGCAATGGAAAGTGAAAAGAGTTAGAGTGGGAATGGCATATGACGCAAGACCACACGCTCTCTCTAACATGATATTACTCACGCCGATCGAATAGCAGCCAACTTGTCAGCAATTTGTTGAAGGAACTCTTCAGTGGTCGAATAGTGCTCACGCTTCATACTATAGGTTGCTTTGTTAGGTTCTGGAATCTCATATCCGCATATTGCTCCTAGTATGATACTTACTCCTTGCCATAGATGATGAGTGCCAAATCCTTGGTCATATGCTTGTCGTTCTCAATGACTTCAATGCATGCACGCTCCAAATCGCTGGAGAACTTGGCAAGTTCAGCGTTATCATCGAGCTTAGCGCGATGAGACAAACCACGGGTCCATGCAAAGATAGAAGCAATGGGGTTGGTGGAAGTGGCATTACCCTATTATGCACATTCCATTGTTAACATTTCCGCTATTTTCCATAATATCCCTCACTAGCTACCTTTTGGTGTTCACGGTAATGGCGAGTGACAGTGCCGTGAGCAGCTTCAGCTTCGACAGTCTTGCCATCAGGAGTATAGAGAACAGAAGTCATAAGACCAAGTGAGCCATAACCCTGAGCAACAATATCGGATTGGACATCACCATCATAGTTCTTACAAGCCCAAACGAAACCACCCTTGGATTTGAGCATCTGAGCAACCATGTCATCAATAAGACGATGCTCATACCAAGTACCAATGGCTTCGAACTTGGCCTTGTATTCGTTGTCATAGATTTCTTGGAAGATATCCTTGAAGCGACCATCATATGCCTTAAGGATGGTGTTCTTGGTGCTCAAATACATGGGCATCTTACGATCAAGAGCAACACGGAAACAAGCATGAGCAAAACCAGTGATGGATTCATCAGTGTTGTACATAGCCATGGCAACACCACCATCCTTTTCAAAGTTGTAGACTTCAATCTTGCGAGGTTCAGAGCCATCTTCAGGGGTAAAGAGAAGTTCAAGCTTGCCAGGACCACCAGTAACCAAGTCAGTGGCACGGTACTATGAGGAAATAATGCAAATGAGTAAACCGGGTAAAACGGAAAGTTGTACACATGCACACACAATATAAAGTTCCTTTGCTCTTCCCAAAATCCTTAAACACCCTTTTTCATACCTGATCACCAAAAGCGTGTCTGCCGACAATAATAGGTTCAGACCAACCTGGCACAAGGCGTGGCAAAGTCTCAAGAACAATAGGCTCACGGAAAACGGTGCCATTGAGAATATTACGGATGGTACCGTTAGGGGACTTCCACATCTTCTTGAGCTTGAATTCTATCATAGTGCATGAGTTGACAATTCCAATACATCGCAGCTTGCAGTATAAGAATAGAAACCTACCTTCAACACGAGCTTCATCAGGGGTGATGGTGGCACACTTGATACCAACATTGTACTTTTTGATAGCTTCTGCAGCATCAATGGTGACTTGATCGTTGGTCTATAGCAATATGTGCAACAATAATGCATAATGAGTCTGGCGTGTAGGTGTGACATGAATACGATGATTGCTTACAGCATCGCGATTCTCGACGCTAAGATCATAGTACTTGATGTCAAGGTCCAAGTAGGGGAAGATGAGCTTTTCCTTGATGAACTGCCAAATGATTCTGGTCATCTCGTCACCATCAAGGTCGACAACAGGGTTCTTGACATGGATTTTGCCGGCAGCCATTGTTATGTTTGTAAGATGAAAAAGATGAAAAGAAAGAGTGAGAAAGGAGAAGAGAGAGATGCCACAAACGAATGCTTTATATATAAATTCAACTAAATCAATTGGGGGAGAGGACAATGATGACAAAAGCCGTGAGCCAAATGACGGATTGAAATTTGGCGGCAGCCGATGGAAGATGGGCGTCTCAAGGTTTCACCAACTCTAAAGGAAATTTTCTGAGTAACCCCGCATTTCCCGGATGACAAACACGATGACCTTTCGCTTTGGACCCCATCCAAAAGGGTTTCACTTGTGCAGATGCTATAGTAGGCTATACAAATAGCCGTTGATTTGCTCAGACAACGTTATCCTTTCTCATCAAAGTTCTCACGCTGATGCCAATACCATACACCGCCTCATTAACTCTCTCTCGCTATCTATGTTTTCTCGGTTACATTTATTGGTGCCCATGTAGTACTAGGTTATCTCCTTGTGTTATCTCGTTTTGCTTTGTGATGAGTAGTATACGTGAAAAAGCGAATATGCTACACTGTGAAAAGGGGCCAGAGCAGCGTGTGAGCAAGGGCCGGAATGAACCTGCCTCTAAAGTCAAAGTAAAGGTAAAATGAAATGGGCACATGTCCTGTAGGAGAGAATGAGAGTCTAAAACGAAGCATGTCAGTAAAGACATGTGATGCCAGTAGTATGTGTGTGAGTATAATCAAAGTAGCCACTCTCTTTAGTAAACAAACAAAACAATGATAAGATGGTGAATGATAAAATGTGGAGAAGTGTGATGATCAACACATTGATAATGCTTCATTGTCGTTTCTTTTCCAGTTTAGGACAAAGACCCATGTCATTCACATTTGAAATGTTTGATAATGTCATTATCTGCATTGACGCACAATACTATTATCCCTTTTAGAAACAGTATGTCTATAAACAAAGAGTCAACCATTATCGGTTACACTTGCGTCAGTGCATTATTGAAAGCTGAATCTCAGCACACGGCATCTTTCCGAGGGTGGATAAAGTGGAATGACTCTCAACAACCATGTCTAAAGCGGGATGATGTTCGCTTATCGGATTCAGGTACACTATACAAATTTGGAATGACGTGCTCCAAAGAAGATAATCGCTTATCGGCGATCATCTTTATCTCGCTTTCCTGCAACTTGCCTATAATACTAGTTGTAAAGGTACAACTATTTCTATACGTTGTAGTGCATGGATTAGGATGCTGTTTCCTAACCCCTGAAACATTCTACAGGCATGGGCTGGATAACAAATAGGGACGATTTTCCCCCAACGACTGGGATCGCTCGTTAATAATGGGTTTTACCGCTCCGGGTTGCTTTTTCGTCCTTCACATGTCTTGACGGATCCCCTGATGGTATATTTGTTTACTTGCATACTTTTGGTCCACATCATGCTATACCGTACAACAATGCATTACATATACTCGTTACAAAAAAAGGAAGCTCATCAACCGTTTGGCGGTAACCTTTAGATTATGTAACAGCAAATCAAATCAAATCGAGTACTCCTCGACGTAAGAAGATATGCATGCACGGACATCTACACATGTATCTTGTTATGAATGTCAACACCCACCTTGCTTAGTTTTATTACTTGGTTATCGGGATGCAGCATTGCAAACCAAAGGATAGTTAGATTGATTGTAGCCAATGATTCATTGTCAAGCACTAAGGAGGATGCCGTTATAAGCAGCCAGCATTATTTCATCTGCCCAACATTATCCTATCATAATGATATCGTTGTGGAAAATGCCATGGAACATAATTTGGGGACAGCAGGTTAAATGTTCACGATACCAAACCCCCCATTCTGCATTAATATTTATATCATCACCATATACACTATGTTTTATGCCAACACCATGCGTATACTAACAAGGTGTAGTATGGCAGACAAGTGAATCACAAGTGCATGATATGACATTCATTTTTGGTAAAAATGATAATCCATGAAACATTTCATTGTAAGATCGTAAAGGACGTTCAAGAACATTTCATAAAGCACTTGGTTTATCAATAATATGTGTTTCGACTATCTATAATCTTAAGAACATACAATCATGGTTTGCTGTAGCTGAAGATGTGAACGCACTGGGGATCAATGTGCATGATTTCTTCACCCAGTGACTATTTTTCCGCCGCTTGCCAACTCGAGATAAGAAAATTTGACTTGCTTTACTTCCTCTCGATCCAATCCACCACCATGGCCGACAATGTGCAGTACTACCTCGAGCAAATGGTCCCTGAACTCGAGGACCTTGAAAAGAAGGGTCTCTTTAGCAAGGTATTCGGCATGCGATCTCGACATGCAGCTGCATTCACCTTTACTAACAGTGAGATCTAGGCCGAGATCAAATCGATCATAAAGAAACGCTCCAAAATGGAGTATGCTATTCGACGTCGCATTCCAAAAAAGATCGACTATCTACGATACATTGAGTATGAAATGAACGTTGAGACGTTACGTAAAAAACGCAAAGCCCGTATCAGCAGTAAGTTAGCAACACGAAACCATGGATACATGCGACTAACATTACTATCGCTACAGCCACGAGCAACGACGATGAGGAGTTTGGCATCTCCGAATTCTCTATCAAACAACGTATCAACGCTCTCTTTCAACGTGCATTGATGAAGTTTAAGGGTGATCTGTCACTTTGGCTGGAATATATTGAGCATGTCAAGAGCACCAAGTCCTACAATTTGCTCAGTGGCATCTTTGTCAAGTGAGTAAATACAACATGTGGAAAGGAATGATCATGATTGACGATATATCTAAATAGTGCATTGCAAATTCATCCCACCAAAGCGTTACTGTGGATCATGGCTTCATCATGGGAGTTCGAGCATAATGCCAATCCAGCATCTGCACGAGGTATGTATAAAGTTTTGAATGAGATTGGCAGAGTGTTCTAATCCAGTGGATCAAGTGCTTATGCAGAGAGCTCTTCGAGTGAACCCAACCGATGAAATGTTATGGCATGAGTACTTCCGATTGGAATTGTTATATGTCGAAAAGATCAAATTGAGACGACGTGTCCTTGGTGTTGATGACAAATCCTTGGAGAAGCAAAATAATTCCAAACAGGAAGACAATATGGATGTTGACTGGAACGATGATTCGATTAAACTTCCTACAATCACTGGTGAGGAAGCTGAAGATTGGAAAGATGCCAGCGATGAACAAAAAGCGGTGAAAAAGATGGAGGAATCTGCAGCCGAAGCACTCAAGGAAGGCAACAATCCTATCCTTCAGGGTATTCTAGCAACCATTGTGTATGATAATGCTATCCAAGGTGGGTTATTTGCTATGCATAATTGTTGTGTTACATGCATGACTCATATGTCGTACATTAGCAATTCCCCATGATCTTGAATTCAGAACCAAGTTTATCGACATTTACCGCCAGTTCACTGATCCTGAAAAGGGGTGCGATCATGTTGTAGAGACAATTCAACGGGATATGGCCGATCAGCCTGACGCTAGAGCATATCTTGCATCACGACACTTGTTTGTTCAAAAGGCTCAAGAAGATGGCACATCAAAATATATCGCATGCAGTGATCCAGCATTTGTTCCTGCATTGAAGGCATGCGTTGAAGAGTTCAATCAAGCTATTCAGGTAAAGATCATTCTCATTCATCGTTTCATTGTTCATTGCTTTATTGACAACATGTGTTCTACAGGATTTACCTATTGCGGAGATGCATGAAAGATACATTAGCTTCTTGCAGGGTTGGATCGATATTACAACTGAAGAGAACATGGTGTGTGGAAAACTTGAGATGCTATGATTTGAAGTCATGGTTATTAATGGTATTTTATTAGCAATTGTATCTGAGGAAAGTTCTCCAACGAGTGTTCAAATCAGCACAAAAGAAGGATGCCTTGTCTCCAAAGATTTATCAACTGCACATTGAAAACCTGATGGATAGTGATAAAGAAAAAGGTAGGATTAAAAGTGACCACACAGTAGAGAGGAGGAAGATGTTAACTATTGAGCTATAGCACATCAAGTGGCCATTAACGCCACTGAAGCATACCCACGTTCCGCTGAGCTTTGGATTATTCGTGTTGATTTAGCAAAGGTGGATGAAGGTAAGCACACTATTTTACTTGCGTAGTATATATGAATGACTGATCACTGTGTTTAGACAAGGCAAAATTGTACAAGAAAGCGCTGGATCGCTGTCCAGAATCATACAACTTATGGGAATCATACAATGATTGGATCAACAAGCAACATGAAGAAGAAGCAATGCCATTTGAAGAAACCGACAAAGTGTATACAGTAAGTCAGCCAACGTTTATTGCCAAAGTATAAGGATGGGTGATTGATTGAGTATTATTGATATAGCGTGCATGCGAGTCTGTCACATCATTGCTGCCATCTTTAACCACATCAACGGAAGAACGTGATCGTATCAAAGATCTTGTATTATCAGGCTATGTGGATTGGGCACTTCGAACAAGTGGAATTGATGGTGCAAGAACAGCATATCGCAAGATCATTCAAAACTTTTATCCAACTTCTGCATTCTACAACACATGTCTTAGCATTGAAAAGGAACACGGCAACGATGATAGCATTGAATATGTTTATGAGATGGCGTTGCGATCCAATGATCGTAAAGAAGGTAAATAACAAAGGAGAAGGGGAATAACGCATAACTGATTGTTTTCTTTTCTTAACCAGAACTCTACCGAGAATACATTACGCATCTGCGGGAACAAAGGAAATTTAAAAAGGCGGATCATGTATTATGGAAAGCATGTAAAGAAGTTCCTGAATTTGATACAAAAGCAAGCAATTAAAAGTACTACATATTACTCTACTAGTTTTATTGTTCTGGTGGTGGGGTTGAGGATGATGAGACTTGAGCTATAGTAGTAGATTCAATGCCGTTTTGGCTTTGTGATTCTTCCTCCTGTGAATGGTCCGTCTTTTGCTTTTTCCTTGCTTGCTGCTGTTGCTGCTGTTGTGGTTGTTGTTGATCAACTTGCATATCGTTAACAGTGTCTTTTCGTCGTTCAAGTGCCGTTTTCAGTGTCATTGTATGTGGGATCACATCTTCAAGGAATTCAAACTGTTCAACTTCACTCACAGCCGATGCTATCAAAACATGCGTTGATCAGTCAAATGATGCGACGTCAAGAATTGTTCCACATACCCAAGTCTTTGTAAAAGATAGTTTTCCTTTTCTCGTTACGTGCCCTTGTAAATCCTTCCTGTACAAGATATTCCATAAACAGTTCCTATATTCACTTGATGAGCATATGTGTATCCATTCGTTATTGTTGTCATTGATGCTTACAGTTGCATAAGTAATGCAAAAAGTGGCTTCAGCGTTAATGATGGAAATGTCCTTGTCTTCTTTAACAACACGTTTCACTCGTGACACGGGAATGATCGTAGTGCCTGGTGTGCGGTCGGCTTTTGAGGAGGAAGAGGATTGTGGAGTAGAAGCTTCTGATGCCATGTTGTCGATTGAATAAAAAGGGAGAACAGGAAAAAGCGCGTTCTGAATTAAACTCTCGTGTCTCTCTACTCAGGGCTTACTTTCAGCCGAGCATGCTATGGTGCTGTGTTAAGCTTCTGATCAAGTGAAAATTGAGTTATGACCATTACAATCACCCCTCAAAGTCATCACCGTAGCAACCAACCATGATATGTTAACTGGCATAAAATGCATAATAGATGACTTTTGTACATTTGAATAAACTACTGTGCCCTTCATTATTTAGGGAAACTAAGTATATTAAAAACAGTTGCTTGCACATGAATCTCATTCTATATCATATTCATGAACACTTGAATTAATATTCCTCCCACATATAACAATAAACAGCTTCTATTAAGGAACAACGTATCTTCGATAAACTAGGAGTAACACACTACTGCTATAATAACCGAGTTTCTTCTCCTGCAATGCCCAACAAAGAACAATATGGATTTAAAAACATTCATTGTTGGTAACAGAATGTCATCAGATTACGTGTCCCATTGTCACCGCAACGGTGTGTAACTTTATTTATAATGAAAAGAAAAAACAAGGGGAAGGCATAATGAATCATTATGATATTGTCTGCTTTGTTTTACACCATTGGTATTAAGACTATATCACGTACACAATCCAGTACATTTAAAAACATGATCCTTTCCTGTATATGTCTATGCATCATTAAAAGATGTTTATTCGTCATCATGAACAATGACATTGACACAATAGCAAAATTTTGATCGTGGTTGCACTTGAATCGCGCAGCATGATCAGTGACTTCTAGCATGAAATCTCAGTCGTTGCTGCTGCGGCATATAATGCAACCAAGTTATAAAGTTCGCACATTTTTGTTTGCTATCACCCTCAGCTCACTTTTCTTCTTTTCCCATGACCAACCTTCCCACTGGTAACTACATTGAAGCGGTGCGATCGTCGTGTCGTGCTCTTGTCGATCAAAGTCCAGTCAATGTAAGTCAATTGGAATGCATAAAGTGACAAGGCGATTAACGCGTGATCCAATAGGTGTCACTTTCTGGTGTCGACAAGTTCTTGGAAAAGCTTGACAAGGCTCAATATGAAGAATTATCTATTGACACCCCCATGCGATTGCCTCTCAAGTTTGAAAGCATTTCTGAGGAGCTCAACTTGATTGCATTGATCGATTTGCTCAACTTTGGCAGTGGTTATCGCGTACCATTGAAACAGTATACCGGAAGAGGGTAAGTCATCATCATAACATGAATCAACAGCATGTTTATAATTATATTTTCTATAGTGCATTTGATACGATTCGCTTTGGTGCAATGGGTTTCCACATTGGTGGCGTGGATATGGATGCAAAGACATTCAAGGAAATGAACATCCTTCGTGTATCTGAATTGTTCGATATGCCTGTTACACGTGAAGTCAAAGCACCCAATCTTGACTTTGTTACCATGACCGAGCCTAATGAACTTCGACCTTTGGCTGAAGGTATTACAACTGTGCTCAATAGCACTGGCGAGTTTCTGGCCAACAACAACTACAAGGATTTGGCATCATTCATTCTCGATATTACAAAGCCAAAGACAACCGCTGCTGCTGTAGTGGAGAAATTAGTCAAGGCATTGCCTGGATTACAAGATGTTTATACAATTCAAGGTCAACCAGTTTATGTGCTCAAGAAGGCTCAATTACTCGTATATCATTTATGGTTTGTCTTCCGTGATCAAGATCCTGAACGATTCGATTTCCCAGATATTCACGAGTTGACCATGTTCGCTGATAATGTGATTCCCACACTATTGATCCATTTGGGTGTGATTGAAGTTCCTGATGTCTGGAAGCAAGAAATGGAAGAAGGCAAGGATGTGGGTATGGAGCGTGCTATCATTTTACGTGCTGCATCCATTGTTGCAGGTGAAGAGATTACCAAAAAGTCAACTGGTCTTATCAAGAGCGAAGGTGATTTGGATGTATATCTCTGGCGTCTTGGCAAGGTTGGCGACTACCGAAAGATTGAACGTATGGCCTGGAGAGATACAGTCATGTTTTGAAGTCATTGTCATCGTCATCATGCAACTAGTCTAGTGTAGTGATAGTGTAATCTTAGTAAAAGTCCCCTTATTTCTTTGTATCACCAGTCATGCGTCATGCTTGTGTATGTGAGAGTGTGTGTTTGTGTATAAATTTGGGACGAAACGATCCCAACCAATTCAACTGTTTTCACCCCTCTCTTTCCCTTTTCTTTAAAAAATGTTGTTTCAGGGTGCTGTGCGCTCATCTTCTCGACTCATTCTTCCACGAGCATTAGGCTTGACTGCAAGTCGCCGTTTTGGTACTTCTTCTGTAGTTTCCTTTCAAAGGTCCTCTCTTATACTCAATAATGAGGATAACAAGAATGAAGCCGATAAAAAAAACTGGCAACAACAAACTATCGCCAATGAATTTATCGAAGCTGTGCTTTATGGATCAAAAAAGACCAAGGAAGAGGATAATATGACTCACTCAAAGACACTTGCCCGTGGCAAATACGTGCATGAGTTGCAAAGTATGTTACGATAAGCCCCGATGACGTGGCCTAACAAGCTGCATGCAATCATACTTATTCTTTTACGCAGAACACAAGGTCAGGCCTGATAAGGTCCAAGAATATATCCAACTTGTGTAAGTAAATGTGTGGGAATGGGGTAATGAAAGCACAGTTATTGATATCTGGATAGCACAACATATCTTCCTCAGATTGCCAATGAACCACTCAACGAACTACACCTTTGTGGCAGTTGGGAAGTTGTTATCGGTGAACTTGATACGTTTGGTATGTCTTGTGTGCATGTGTGGGAATAGCTGATGATAATGGTGTTGTCGCTGGGACTTGTCTTGAACTCACATACAAAACGCGTTGCGCCACTACGCCCTTTATAGTTCATATTTGGGAATACAAAGGCTACCCTGGTCACCACAATACACAAGCACGTCTTGCTCAAGATCCGGTATGTTCTAGCATGTTTCACCAACAAGACATTTATTTTCTCATACGCATTTCTCATGCAGGTCTATCAAGAGTTTCTAAAACAGCTCCGCCCATTGCTTGTATCGCGTGAGAACAATGTTATGCTCGAGTTTTCCTTTTGGCAAACTTCACCACCCATGGTTACTGATGGTATTTACGAGTTGCGCAAATACAGTCTCAAGGTAAATTTCCAAAACGATAATGTTTTATTCCAATCTCACACGCGTTTATATCTTTTGTCATACTTCTATCGGCATATTACTTAGCCTGGTCGATTGCTCGAATGGGAAACTGAGTGGTAAGTGCGCTGGGTAAAAAGGAAACGAGTGTCAACTACGTCATGCTGATCCATGACATATCGTCATAGGCGAAAGGGTCTCGAATGCCGACGCCAATTCTGTGAACCTGTTGGTGCATGGTTCAGTCAACTGGGTCAGCTACATACTACATATCACATGTGGACCTATCCGTAAGTTGCCTTTTGGAAATGGATCAGTATATATTTTATTTGATCTTTTCTAACATAACTATATAGTGATTTGCAGACACGTAAGACTACACGTGAAGATGCTTGGAATGTGGATGGATGGGCGGAAACTGTGTACAAGACAGGTAAATGAGAAATGGCTAATGTGCTGCCATGCTGTTACTAAACAATTCTCTTTTCTCTACAGTTCGCTTGGTCGATCACATGTCATCCTATATTCTCAGACCCCTTAGTCACAGTCCTCTACGATAAACATGATTGTAATTTATTTCTCTTAAGTGAATTTCGTAAAACAAAGTGATGAATTGGTGCCTCCAAATCCAAAGCTATTGGTCAATGCTGCGCGAATATCGTTATGTTCTTGTGCCACGAGTGGAACATAGTTGAGATTAAACTCTTCATCCGTTCGATGTAGGTTGAGTGTGGGAGGGAGAATTTTCTAATGAAAAGATAAAGTGAGATGCGTGGATCTATCAAAGTGCAGTTCAAAAAGGATACTTACATTGTGAAGAGCGAGAATGGCAAAAATGGCTTCTACTGATCCTGCAGCACCCAACAAATGACCTGTTGCACCTTTTGTCGATGATACGTTTATCTTATCCCAGTGTCCATCAAACACGGTCTTAATGGCTTGATTTTCAGCAGCATCACCTAATGATTGGATATGGATTAAATAAAGGATGATAAGGATTCGTTTATAGGGACTTACCAACTGGAGTACTTGTAGCGTGAGCATTGACATAATCAATTTGATCTGGTGTTAATTCGGCAGCTGCCAATGCACGTCTCATGGATCGAATGGCGCCAGCACCATCTGCAGGGGAAGCTGTCATGTGATGTGCATCACCTGATAAGCCATAACCTGCCACTTCTGCATAAATCTTTGCACCTCTCTTTTTGGCGTGTTCCAATTCTTCCAACACTACAACGCCAGCACCTTCACCCATTACGAATCCACACCGATCGCTGTCAAATGGTCGAGATGCTTCAGTAGGATTGTCATTGTATTGCGATGCAAGTGCTTTTGCCCTATGTAACGTATAAGTATCATTATACACCTCCTATCAATAATCAACTTACTTTGCGAATCCTGAAATGGCCAATGGATGAACACATGACTCTGAACCACCAGCTACCATCACATCTGCATCACCAAATTGAATAAAACGCATGGCGTCACCAATGGAATGCGCTCCTGTAGTACATGCTGTGGATGCTGCATGATTTGGACCCTTGACAACAATCAGCCTACTTGATACCACTCCTTCATGTACACACACAACTTACTTGGAAACCATATTTAATAGTCAAGTGCCCTGCAGCCATATTGATCAAGATTCTCGGTACAAACATGGGTGATACTTTGCGATGGCCCTTGAAAGTCATTATCAGATACCACATTCATGGTGATATTTTTTATATCACTTACCGCTTTATCAAAGGATACTGATGTCGATACGATATCTCCAAAGCTTCCCATTCCTGAACCAATGCATACACCCTGTACAGAAAGATGAGCATAATGCACATGTACTGTTATCCACTACAATGAATCATACCGTTCGCTCTTTGCCAATATCATCTTGTGGTTTCCAGTCTGCATCTTCTAATGCTTGACGTGCCGCTGCAATAGCATATTGTGTAAACGTTCCCATAACCCGATCGTCCTACAAACATCAAGTCAATCACGAAGCCATTGTTGTGTTCCATACAGTAGAAGCTTACGCCACGATCGAGCCATTCACTTGAAGTAAATTGACCTTGTTCTTTGGGTCCTTGTGGTACTTGAGCAGCGATTTGTACTGGCAGTTTCTCATATTCTTCTCCAACGAGCTTTGTAATGCCACATTGACCTTTCAAGAGATTTGTCCAAGCGTGTTTGACACCTACACCCACAGGGGTGACTAGACCAAGACCTGTTACCACCACACGACGTTGTGCCATAATTGAAAGCGAGGAAGAAAGATATCATCCCCGCACAAAAGTGGATCTGCATTTGTCCAAGCATAGAACAACTCCCCACTTCCACCCCGTATCATAGCAACATGTCAAAATAATGTATAAACGTAATATAATGAAACGATTTTTACTACAAGTATATAGAGGAACTTTACATATGCATCTGGAACTCTCTTTTAAATCTTCCTTCCTTGTAAATATAGGGGATGTTTGTATATGTGAGATTGTGTGTTATGTATATCGGTGGTGTATGTGATGAGGGAGTCTTGGTGTTTCTTTTTCATTTTGGCGGGAATCACAAAGGGTCAATCATTGTTTACCAACCACGCTTGGCATACTTTTGATCCTCGGACAACTCATCAAGGTTGATACCAACCATGGCTTCACCCAAATCTTCAGAGACTTCAGCCAAGACCTTGGGATCCTTAAAGTGGGTAACAGCTTGGACTGTTGAAAAAAGGGTGGGAAAAGTTAAAACCTAATTTGTCAATATACCAGCACAACTTACCAATGGCCTTTGCGCGCTTGGCGGGATCACCGGACTTGAAGATACCGGAACCGACAAAGACACCATCACAGCCGAGTTGCTATATCAAACCCCGCGTCACCAGGTCAGCTTTTTTTTTAAACAGGTCCCAAATGCAGTTATGTACGCGTAACATACCATCATCAAAGCGGCATCAGCAGGGGTAGCAACACCACCAGCAGCAAAGTTAACAACAGGAAGACGACCAAGACGAGCAGTTTCCTTGAGCAAATCATAAGGAGCTTGGATATCCTTAGCATAAGCATACAACTCTTCATCAGTCATAGCAGCAGCACGACGAATTTCAGAGTTGACAGTACGCATGTGACGAACAGCTTCGACAACATTGCCAGTACCGGCTTCACCCTTGGTACGGATCATGGAAGCACCTTCATTGATACGACGAAGAGCTTCACCCAAGTTCTTTGCACCACAGACAAAAGGTACCTTGAAGCTCTTCTTGTTGATGTGGTTGGCTTCATCAGCAGGAGTCAAAACTTCAGATTCATCAATATAATCGACACCAATCGATTCAATGATTTGAGCTTCAACAAAGTGACCAATGCGGACCTTGGCCATGACAGGGATGGTCACAGCTTCTTGGATACCCTTGATCATCTTGGGATCAGACATACGAGCAACACCACCTATTAGATAATAAATATGAGTCATTTCTCATCCTTTCTCACTTTGTTCATTATCCAATGCACATTCTACTTTACTTACCGTTCTTGCGGATATCAGCAGGGACACGCTCCAAAGCCATGACAGCGCAAGCACCAGCTTCTTCGGCAATACGAGCTTGATCGGCATCAATAACATCCATAATGACACCACCCTATATTACAATACATGACATGAGTAAAAAGAAAAGATAAAAAAAAAACTTCCTGTCATAGAGTATGGTTGTCTGTGCACCATTACGGTGACTCGGAGATAAGGTTCTATGTTTATGTATACTTTACCTTGAGCATTTGAGCAAGACCAGCATTGATGCTGAACTGGGAAGTTTCACCGTTTTGAACGGTCTTATCGTTGTGAAGGTTAACTGGGGTAGTGAAGTTGCTCATGATGTGTTGTATGTGATAGAAAGAAAAGAAACGAAGAAAAGGACAGCTTGGAAACAGAGATTAAAAATGATGCGGGATTTGGAGGAATGACCAATGGTGACAAAGCAAAGCATGACATGACAAGCCACAGTATACAGCTTATGTGATGCCATCCCGGTTTCCCACGGTTGTGTATAAGTATGGATGGAAGAAGTGCCACACATATAGATCCACATGGTATACACACATATTTACACATTCACACTCTCACACACGGAGATGCGGCATTAAACAAGTCGATCGGTATAAGTATCCGATAGATGAACCCCACATCATATATACAATCTTGATCTGGACATGTGATTCGTGCGCCAATCCGCAATCACGGATATTCGATTACTCGTATCTTTAAGGCACCATATCACCACCACCATCCTCGGATCTAATTCCTCTCTCACACTCACACACGAAATTTACGCGCAGCTTCATCCCGCGGCTTGCTTTCCTTTATAACTTTTTTTTTTATACTTTATGCCAGAGCTGATCTACTCTTCCTCATTTCAGAAAGGCTCTTTTAAACTATTGGAACTCGGCGATGAAACGGTAGCAGCTTCACTTGAACAATGTGGCAAGTAGGTCAACACGATCCAACACCTTTATTTTTATTTCACCCATTGACTTGATTACACAGACTTGTCATTAAAGGACAACCGGAGGACGAGGCTGTGTTATGCACCAGCAACCAAACATATAGCTTACACGAAGCACCCACATCAAACTCTCTTTTATTGGCAGCACCAAGAGACAATGAACATATGAATGTCATAGACGACTTGTCCTATATTATCGAGATCAAGCCTTGCCTTCCACGATTAGAACGTATCACCACTTTGCTTCAATCAACCATGTACGCTGGTCCAGCAGCCGAGTCAAGTATCCAAGGCAAGGTAAGATGATATACTATATCAATCATTAGATGCAATGACATTAATTTTCCTATGCAGCGCCTCTATACCTATCAAGATATGTTGTCTCTAGTACAAGCCAGTGAGCAAGAGTTGAAGGAAGGATTGAACGCAAAGAATGCATTTGAATTGGATGGTAAGAGATATAGAAGAGAACCATAGGAGAACGATTGACTCATGATGGGATATGGTAGGATATTATCGCATTCTTGATCCAGCTTTCATGTACAATCTACTTGACACACTTGCCAATAATGCAACATTGTACGACATTGATTTACAAGCAATTCCCGTGGATGGAGCCAAGACATGTATTCGACAATACCCTGAAGATGGGGACAAGATCCCTGATAGTGTAGTTATTGCGTGTTTGGATGCATTTGGTGTATGGCGTGAGGATGGTGTCACTGTAGCATTGGATGAGTACAAGGTGTGTCGATTCATTGGTGAATATCTCTTATCAACGGAACGAGGAAAGGAATGGCCATTGGATGAATACGTGAATCTATGGTGTAATTTGGTGCGTAAACGAGTGCAGGATATCTTTTCTCCCGATTTATCCATGTTACGTGGATTGTATACCATGCGAGAACGCACTCAGATGCATTTGATGCAACCACAGCAATATCTCAGTTATTTTCCTGTATCCGAACTGCCCAATGATCCCTTGCAGCGATTTGCCCGCCTGTTTGCAGAAAAAAAGCAATGGACACCTGATGAGATTTTACCCTACATTGAAGATTTAGCCCCCGACCAGAAAAAGAAGGACGCTCTATTACTCAAGTACACTCGTACACAAAAAAGCAATGGTCAAATATTCTATGGTACTCGCATCAAATAAAAAGTAGCAGTAGTAGTATCTTGTATATATAAAGCATTTGCATTTGAATATAATAGTCATATCTTTATAAATTGAGAGAGTAAAACCTGCTTATCATACTGGATAACGCTCTGCCAACTGCACAACGTGATCATATTCATGTCGAAATTCCCAAGTAGTATCATATCGTTCAAGTCGTGCACACACATCTTGCAATTGTTCTTTCCAACACACTCGACGTAAAAAAGCAACGAGGGATGGATGGGTGACACTGAGCATACGACTTGGATCATCCACTTGACGCTTGAGAACATTGCTGATTTCCAACACAGCCAAACGACCCAGCTTGGCTTGGTAATAAACATGCTGGCGAACTTCAGGGGGAGCTGTGAGACTTTGTTGGATAAGCAATATAATAGCTACTGCAGCTGCGAGTGGGTGTTGCAGTGACGAGCTTAATCGTATCAGCTGATGATATTCTTGAGCCACCTGGGCAGCATGAACAAATTGTTCACTAGGTCTCAACGCATCCAAACGACGGGCAATTTCCTTTGCATGATGTTCAATAGTACTAATCTCCTGGATATTTTCTTCTTGCTCTTGTTCTTTTTGCTCATCTTCTTGTTGTTGTAGTAGTAGTTTTTGTTGTTCACTACTGATGATTGGCCACAGATCATGATACTCCATCATGCAACTCCATACTATTTGACAAAGCACTGTCTTTGATAATCCACCCATCCATGATTGTAATGTCCATGCATCCGTTGCTGATAAGGATGAAGAAGGGGTGGTGGTTGTGTTGACATGGAGCTGTTGTTGCTCATTGTTGGATGAAGAATGCACAATAGATGGTGGCTGATCAAGACCAATCAAGGTTAAGATATAGTTAAAAATACGTTTTGCTGGGATGTTGTCGAGATATGGCATGTAATGTAAACTGTTGGTCGTGGTAACTGCACAAGGTCGGCATATATGTCAAGAGATTCCGACAAGCCAAAATAAGCATCAGGGTGTCAAGTTTTGGAGTGTCTTTTGGTTATTCAAAGATGTGGTTGCCACGCGATTGTCGCAAATAGCAATGCACGAAACAATATAGTTAGAAAAATGGGTGAGTGAGCAAAGGAACAAGACGAGGGAAAGAAAGAGAAGAAGAGGGAGGAATCAAACACATTGCTGCTGCACCCAATTTTAGCAAAGATTCAAACCAATCACATTTTGATTGGCGGTCATTGCTTGCATGGGCTGCTGATCTCATCCACTCTTGTCCCGTGAATGATATATTGCTTCTCACCACTGCAGCCGTTCCTGGATATACATATCTACTTTATAATGATGGATATTCAAGTCAGTGGTGATTGTAAGATAAAAAGACGATCGACACTATGGTTTATTCATGCAACCCTGATAAGGTGCAGGTATTGTGTGAAGCTTGGTATAGCACCACAGGGGGTGCGAGTCATTTGTATCACTCACGCAAACCCCTTTTTCTCCTTTTTCATCGTCAGTGCCCTTCTAGGCTTGATACAACTTTGCTGTGATTGTTTATGCAAGTAAATGAATCCATGGCAAGACCTTAGTGTTATACACATTCTTTCAGCAGTGGATACAATATGATCATAAAGCGAGAATCCATCGTGTGTATAAAAGCGGAAAGCAAATATGTTCTCCTTTCTAACCTGACGCAAGCACAAAAATTTCCAGGTGCATTGTTCCACAAACATTTGCATAATATGAGAGCTCTCACATTGACAACAGTATATACGACAAGTTATCTTTATAATATTCACATGACAATGAAAACACACGATTGAAACAATTGCTATTGCTATTCCTATTTTCTTTCTACTCCTCTGGTGGTGGTGGAGGTGGTGGAGCCGGTTGTGAAGGAGGGGGTGGTGGTGGAGCTGGTTCATCCGATGGCGGTGGAGGAGGAGGTGGAGGTACAGCATCCTATTAATGATGAATTATTAGTTCATGAATATGAATATTGACATGCTTCTCACTTACATATCCATCACTTGGTGGAGGTGGTGGTGGTGGAGCAGCTTGTTGCTATAGAATTAAAAATGAATAAAGGATTTCCCAATATACACAAATGAATCACTTACCCATGGTGCGGAACCTGGTGGAGGAGGTGGTGGTGGTTGTTGATCATAACCTTGATATCCACCATACCCACCGTAACCGCCATAACCGCCATAACCTTGATAATATCCTCCAGGAGGTCCATATGCATTGGCACCTGGTGGTGGTCCATAGTTTTGTTTTGCCCAAGGAGCTGGTGCTGATCCTGATGATGTAGGTGGAGGTACAGAACCAGTATCACGTTGTTGTTGCCATGGTGGTAAACTGCCAGTATTTGCTGCACGTTGCCAAGGTGCACTCTTTTCACCAGCAAACTATACAAAATATCAGCATGCATTACTCAAAAATATTTTTCGAAAGCATACCTGTCTTCGATCACCACCACCATTTTCAGGTACCTTTTCACCCAATTCAGCCATGAGATTCATGTATTCACTGTCAAGATGTTGTTCACGTTCTTGTGCTTGTGCCATAAATTCAGGATCGTTACGATGCAAACAATCACGTGCTGTATGTCCACGACCACCACAAATACGACAAGTCAATGCATTGGTGTAATTTTGTCGTTCAGGGCATTCGTAACGTCGATGCCCAACACCACCACAGTTGATACATGTTTGATTCTCATCATCACGCAATGTACCGTTCAATGCTGCTAGTTCACGTAATTGATTTCGTTTCAACTCGTTTTGGCCTTCGGGAAGTGTAGCAGACTATAGTGATAAAACATTAATCATTGTTACATTGCTCATTTGTCATACTTACAGTTTCAATGATCTTTTCAATAAGCTTGACAGCTTTCTTGACCTTATCTTCAGAATCAGCCATGACCAAACAATGCAAATCCTCTTCTTGTGCTGAATTACTTGCTGCATCTGTTCTCGCTTTTCCTTCTTTGACAGATCCTCGTCCACGAATACTGATCTTGGCACCAGACTCGGATTCCATACCCTTTAACGTATTACCACGGGGACCAATAAGTTGACCAATAAAGTTGATCTCCGGAAACTCTTTGGCTGGGATATACACTTTTTCATGAATACGAGAAGGTCGCTTGTAATCAGCAGGTGGTCTGAAATTGGGAATCGATTTGACGGCTTGTTCAACCAATCGATGACGTTCATCTTCAAGCTTCTTTCGATAACGCTGCTCACGAGTGTTGACACGTTTTCCTTCCGAGTTATATACAGGTTCAGGCGATGGTGATCTATGTAACAATATGAATATCTCTTTATCCTTTCTCAATATAGATATATACTTACCTATCCCTTTCAGCAGGCACTACATCACCTATACGAAGTTTTCGATTGATCTCTTCCAAACGGATTTGCACTAGATGAATGATACATGAGTGAATAACTCCATGACCCAATTCCCATTACTTACAGACATAATTGTCGGCTTGTTGTTGGTTTAACTTGGGCAATGATGTTGGCATACCAGGAATGTTGACTTTCTTGGTTTCATCACCCCACCGACTACGTCGTTCTCGTTTACGTCGCCCTTCACCATTAGCAAAAGGTGGTTGTGCTGGTGTACTAGCCTTTGGAGTGGAATCTTGGGAAACATTCCCATTGATATTGGAACGGTCTATGATGAATGAGTTTAGCTCATATCCAAGCAACTTTTGGTCAACCAACTATTTCCCCCCAACATGACTCTTCCTCCTTTCAATGGTCACATCCCCATGATCCAAACGCTGTGCTGATCTATACAACTCTCAACGATGGATATTTTTCACTCCAATGTACCTGTCTCAGGAGCGGATGGTGTTGATTCGTATTCGCTTGCTGCTGAGCCGTCTTCAGAATCACCGAATCGTCGCTTTGTACCTAGTGGTATAACATTTGTGCCTGCAACAATGGTCAATCAAAACGATCACTATGAGATATAAATCGATATACCTGTTGGCTTCCACATGTCTTGATTGTAGCGACCAGCAAGAGAAAGAAAAATGAATAGGTGGTTCAAAGAGTTGAAACCGAGTTTGAATTATACAAGAACAACCAATACTCGCCCGTGACGCGGTGAACTACGCCCTCCCATTCGCTCAGCCTTTTCAAGCAAAAGCAACTGTTGCACTTGTTTGATGTTACAAATGTTTCATTATCTTATAAGTGGAATAAAACCATTCATGTTGATTCAACCAAATTCACATCAATCCATCATTCATACTTTTCCAGTAAGCAGCATTGGCATAGTTGCATAGTAACACCAGATATTAGCTTATTGTCTTGCTTAAAAATACACCCTTATAATATTGATAGTATTGAGACTACAGCTGTAGTTGCCTATTGCAATCAATAATAAAACCCACTGCAACATGATCAACTTTTCCCCTCCAGTCACACTCTAACTCTTGTCTAAGATATTGATGAGCTTAGATTATCAGAGCATTATGATTATGAAAGGTGGATGTAGCAGTTGATGATACTGGCTCCACATTTTACTGGATTTGACATATGAATCGTGTTGGTAACAAACTAGAGTAGGAGAGGAATATCGATACCCCGGACTATGGTAACAAATGATTCCAACAGGGCGCTGTGTACGGATCTTCAACATGTTCAATCCTTAAATCGCTTTCTGGAGTTGATCCAAAGCCTTGTCAATTGATTTACTAACAAATGAAGTGATACGCATGAATGAAAAAGTCACGTGGTTAGATCAAGTGCTTACATTTGCTTTGAAAGTGTATGCAATTGAGCTAAATCCTTATCAAGTTCATCGCACTGTGTAATCAATTCCACTGTTTTCCCTGTGCACTCGTTGATTTCCTCAGAGAGCTTCTGTATAGATTGCTTATATATTTCACTGGATTCCGCAGTAGACGATGACATCTGCAAAGGTCCCAAAATGAGCCATGACGTGAAATGTAAGGTGGCATATTCAATTCAGTACTTGTCTCATCTGCGTTTGCAATCGTTGAATCACATTGTCAAGGTTGTTTGACAGATCGTTAGCTCGGGACTCGAGTGTCTGGAATAATTCCAAATCCAATGGCACAGACATGAAAGACACCGCCACGCAATTCGTATCCACGTGCACCCCCAAAAATTGTTGTCAGTCAAGGCTTAGTGCGTGCATTGCGACACGTTACACCATTTGACGGATAAGAGATCGTCAAGATATAATAGTAGTTTTAAGATATATATGCAAATATTGTATTATGACGATTAAATGAACATGCAGTAATATTGTACATCTATTTGGTATCTTCTATCTTGACTACACCTTATTTGCTGATGCTGTAACAAGATTTCTGTTGTTGTTGCTGTTGTTGGTCGCATCGGAATCGAATCGTTTGCGTAATGACCGAATCATCAAACCAAACCAGTATACATTGAGAAAGCTCGTCATTGCATTGGCTGCACCGTATACGATCCAATCTTGAAAAAAAAAGACATCAATTTTGTCGCACAGTATTGGATTACTCCAAGTACACTTACATCGTAAAGGTACCAATTCCTTGACTGCACAAATATCAACTATTATCCACATTATATGCTAAGTACATGTGTGTCTTTCCATAGCTCGACTTTGATACTCACCCCATAACCAATAGCTCATGTAGAATCCAAAGACGATCCGTGCCAGGAAGAAGATTGAAATAAGGAAAACGCCGTTGACGAGCTGTGCCTTGCTTCCCGTCCAACCAAGCTTATCCTGCAGATAATCATCATGAGCATTCTAATAACATTTCAATGAAAGGTGGTGGATACAAACCATGAACCAATTGAAGTTCAAGAATGGGGTACTAGCTTCGTACAACAGGAATACTGCTCCGTAATAATTGATAAAGGGGCGCTGTAAACAAAGAATCCAATATGATAAGGAAAAGGAACCATGTATGATCAATGACACACTTACATAAGAAAGAAACAGTACAAGGAAAGCTGCGACACCATGACACACCATACTAACGCCTTGGTTTTTGATATACAGGATGGCAGTAATCACGTCCCACACAAAGTACCTGTTCAACATAAACTTTGTCAGTATTTTACTCTTTGAAATACACTGCTCTTTTCTACTTGCCCACATGATATGGAATAAATATTGGCAGCAAAGGGACTATATCCGAAAACCCGGTTCTGTGCAAGATTGCCATCGGTCAAGATTACGAGTGAGCCGATCGTTATAATAATAGCATGGAGTGTTGACACGACATGAATGTGCCAGTTTGTGGGTGTATACTGAGTTGGTTCAATAAGTAAAGAGTATACAAGATAATAGGTTACATATCACTTACGCCTTTAAAATGCTGAAATGCTTTCGGAAAGAGAAGCGGTGATAATGAATGAGAGACTTCAAAGAGGATACTGCACAAAAGAGCTGAGATCGCTACCACTTGCCAGTGATATTGGAGTGTTGTAAGATCGAACCACTCGCAAATGGAAGCAAATGAAATCATTAAAAATAAAGAGAGGGGTTGGATACGTTTGCGTAAGGAGAAAGAAAAGAACACAAAGATCGATTACACCAGAAAGACAATAAGGCCTATTCTTTATTTATAACTAAAGCCCCGCCACCGCCGCTCACTGAAGATCAGAAGCAGTAACAGTTCCTTTCTTCTTGGCAGTGATGATCTTCCATTTGGCTATGCAACAATAATCCTCAAATTCATCCAAAGCTGCCAGGCACACGCGATCATATTCATCTTCGGATACTTGTAGTTCAGATAACCACCATTGCTTCATTGATTTGAATAAGCTCTTCATTTGCTCTTTGTACAGAAACCCGTATTGTCGTTGAACTAATAACAGCCATAAGCGAAAGAAATCTAATGATATATGTCATTCAATTACCTGGATTGGATGGCCATTCTCCAATTGGAATATCATATACTTGAACATCAATCTCCTCGAATCCAGCTTCTTTTAAATGTCCACTCAATAAATCAGCATAGCTGGGATCTACACCGATGGTCGCTGCAGCGAGTTTGTACCATTCATTGACTAACGCAAGCACGGGGCCAGGATTTTTGAAAAGCATATCTGCAGTAGACTGAAGTTTGTGTCACACATCCTAAAATATCCACAACCACACAATGTCCTTACCATATTCTACTAGCTCAAGCTTTCCACCATATCTCAAAACACGATGAAATTCTCGAATCAAGGATGGCCAATGTTTCATGGGTACAACATGAGCCACATCTCTTTGGTAGATATAATCGAATTGCTGATCCGCAAAATCGAGCGGGGAAAGGATATCACCGCGTTTATAGGTAACGTTGGCGGGAAGACTTTGTGTTGGTAAACCTGAAC
Source organism: Lichtheimia hyalospora FSU 10163 (assembly GCA_025094155.1). Lineage (NCBI taxonomy): Eukaryota > Fungi > Mucoromycota > Mucoromycetes > Mucorales > Lichtheimiaceae > Lichtheimia > Lichtheimia hyalospora. Next base: position 35,111 of record PTRB01000025.1, read on the forward strand.
GTTCATTGGTGGGTGGAACAAGGTCGATACTGATAATGCGACTTTCTGGTGCAAGCATTTGAGCCATTTCAAAAGACCATAAGCCTTTTATATGTTAGAGATTGTAAAGTAATATGTAAGAAAATAAATCATCGCTTACCTGTCCCGCAGGCACATTCTAATACATCACGTACACCATCCAACGAAACATGGGCGTTTCCACCAAATACGCGCTTGAGGACGTAATGCTGTGTTCAATAAAAGATCCAATCATAGAATGAGTGAGATCGTCCCGACTATACCGTTTACGGTTTATATTTCATCTCATTCCCGATCTAACCTGCCGCAATTGTCTACAGAACAAACCATAGGGTAGAATGAGTGACAAGCTTTTCCCTTTTATATGTACACGGGAAAAAAAAGGAGAGAATTGGTGGCAATAGAACAAGAGGCGCAGTTTACACATACCTATTGTATTCTTTTTCTTCACCATACTCATAGAGTTGGGTGTTCTTTTGCTTCTGTGTTACTGTTGTGCCCGCACTATCCCGTCGTTTTCTTATATCCTCTGCTGCATTTTCTGCTGATGCTATAGCTGAATCGAAAACAATCATGGTGGAAGAGTTCATGTGATAATTGGATGGCCAGCCATCCACCGAAGAAGATGTTGTAGTAGAATCTAATGAATTAAGAGGTTGCTGTGACGTGTTGGCAGCTGCAGTAGGTGTGCCAGGTTCATCATCACTTGTATTCAATGATGATAAGCTATGGGTATCGTATCGCTGATTATGGGATGAATGTTGTCGAATACGACGTCGAGTGGATGATGATGATAATAGAGGAATTGTCTTTGACGTGGTATCCGAAATGACAACTTGGTGTCGTACGGGAGTAGGTGTGCTGCTACTGCTACTGCTGCTACCATTATTGCTACGGCGATCATTGATGATGGAACGTGAACGTGATATATTGACAAGTCCATGTTTTTTGTGTGGATCTTGTTGTTTAGCAAGTTGATTGCCCATCTCAACTCACAAGGAAGAAGAAAAAGGAAGCAAAAGAAAGTTGGAGAGGAGAAAGAAATAAAAAGGGCGTAATCTCGAAAGTGATAGTGATATGATGATATGCTCTTTTTCCCAGCAAAAGCAAAAGCAACACATGATATAAAAGTCAGTAATTCTCATCATCAGCAAGCCAATCAGCAGAAACATCCCCACATCAACAAAGAGTCTGTTTTCTCATTCCCACATCACAAAACAAAAACACACAAACCACATGGTCAGCATTGTGCAACCTGCAAAGCAAGAGTGCATCATATGCCGGATCGGCAAGGGTCCGTGTACTATTCCGCGGATGTCTTTCTTAACTTTGCTCATACCAATATTATGGACACTGTTGCAATGTTGACTGATGACTTTGTACAGCTGACATATACTCGTGGACATCACCACTTCCAACATGGTCAAAATCGCGAGAGCAATATACCTGTTTGGTAATCATTATTGCAACAATCATATATGGATTGTGGTGAGCAATAGTGGTCCAAGTGGAACAATCATTATTCTCCTGTTCATAGCCAGGAGAGCAATATTCGAGTTAACCCTCCTGTTTCATCCATATGCATCTCTTTCAACCCAAAAAAAAAAAAGCTTCCCCCTTGTCGTTTCTCCCCACGTGCGTCGCGTGTTAAGGGAGCAGCCACATTGCCACGTGCTTCACGTTTTTCAATGCTTGCAAAATCAACATGCATTTTGGATCGACATCAACGGATGAGTACATTTGCCTATGTCTACTACAACAATCAATTGCAAGTTGTCAATGAAATAGATCACCATGATGCAATGTCATTGACACAACATCTACACAATACATACACATCTATAATACTACTACATCATCACCATCTCTTTACATATGAGTATATTCTCCTTTTCACCCTTTCTCCCCTCACTCACATTTTCCCTCGAGTTACCATGCTTGGTTCTTTTCCATCAACTTGTTTCCCCCACATACATTCCCAACGAATTGATTCCTGGGCTGTTTACCAATTATGATCCATTGTAGTCATTTTGAGCTTCAACATGATTTCATTTATCAGCATTGCAGTTTTGATAGTAATGTGCTTGAATGATCAACAAAGCGGGAAAATGTGCTCATCTAACGGATAAAAGCGGAAATGGCACTTGTCATGTGGCGGGTGATTCCTACTAAGCCGTTTTCCTCCTCTATTTCTTGTGTACCAGCCTTTCTCTTTCTTTCTTCCCGTTTGTGAATCTTTCAATCCATGAAATAGAATGGTCCTTGGTATAACAATAAGGAGTATTCTCAAAAGGAGTAGCATTAAGATACTGTGGTTGTTTTGGCAAGCGTTCACACATCACATATTAGATACAAAATGTTATGTGGTATGTTGATATCCCTTGTCGAGTAACACAGCCTATACCTGCGTGTATTGCTGTTGCCTTTGACCACACTGTGCAGTGACGCATACTGCTAAATAAAGATATGTGTCACGACATAACGCACATACATCACACACATGCATCTGAGACTTGTAAACAACAACAACAACAACAACAACAACCGGATCCCTTGCCCTTTACAGACAACGCAAATCAGGTCGCATGGATGATGCCACCGTGTCGTATTTTTTGTTTGTGCGTTAGTAACGACACGTTGATGACAAGGGGAGTATGAGAGCATGGCTAAAAGACATGGATGCCCTTAATTAGGGATTTCCCCTATCAGGAACGGGGAGCCACGCGATGCCATGTATGGGCAGAGCACGTTGCTACTTACATTCTTGATTGGGAGGAAGCGAGTAAAGATTTTCCCTACGAAAAAAACCTATGGGCACTTGTAGCTAGAAGCGGTAATGATGATGATGTCGGTGTAAAGCTGCATGACTTTTGAAACACCATATATACCATAACTGTGAATTGGGATCCGGGTCCTTTCTTTTTGTGTGAGCCATTTTGGCGGGTGGTAATGGTGATTTTGTGCATGGCCTATCAACTCAAACGCACGCGAGATTTGTGTACCCCTCTCTCATTCACTCTCTCATGTTCTACTTTTGCTCCCTGCCGTCATCCCTTCTTTCCCTATCCCCTTCTCACTATCTCTTCTTGTACTCTTTTTGGTCAATGACCGGCTTTTAAAAGCCAGATGCATCCCCACACTATAAAAAACAACTGTCCACTTTCAATGCATCTCTCATTCACGCATTCTTATTTCCTGCCACATTACTTTCACTACTCTACACACACTTTCTTTCTCACTCTTCTTCATATAAGCGTGCACTACGTTATCACGAATGGCACTTCCCTTTGATGTACTTTTGGATGACATTCTTTTTGCAGATACTACATTTGCACCATCATCACCACCCCCTACTACTGCACCTTCCACAAACACGATCAACAATGACTACGAATCATTAGGCAATTACTGTCAGCAAGTACCACCACCATCATCATCGCAACAATCGTGGATCATTGGATCGTCACTAGAATACCCACCACCATCGGCACCTATCATGATTCCAGGATATGTAAAGACCAATGCCACCAGTGGTCCTATGGAACAATATCCTATGCAGCAACAATATATGGAAGACAACACTTGTGTGTTATCACCTGTGTTGTCGAGTAGTGAAGGTAGCTGCAGTAGTTCTTGTTATGGTAAGTTTGTGCAAGGTGATGCAAAGCGCACGTGGCTAATCCGTGTTACGCTTCTTCCGTAGATTGCCATCCGTCATTGTCCTACTTTCCACCATCATCGATAGTCATTCAGCCTATGTCTGCAGCTCCAAACTCTACTTCCACTTCTTTATGTTGGCAGCAGCAACAGCAACAACAACAATATCAAGATGATCCATACAATAATAATACCCCTATCGCTATCACCATCCCTACTGATGAAGCTAAACCATCCACTTGTTGTACATCTACTACTGCCGCCATTGATACTACTACTACTACTACTACTATTACTACTACTACTACCACAACAGCACCATCAGTTTGTTCTGATGATTGGATGATTCTTCATGAAGACATGAATGATAACAAGCCTACAACAGCAGCAACTACAACATTGAGTAATCGCCGTCAGCCACGTTTACACCATTGCCCCTATTGCTCACATACAAGCAACAGAGCCAATAACATGAAAGAGCACATTCTTACCCATGACCCACATCGACCAAAGAACTATCCATGCCCTATTTGTGGCAAGCGTTTTGCGCGTAAACATGACATGAAGCGTCATACGAAATCTCCTCATCACCAGCATACTTATATTCGATAGACTCCATATGGCATTTGCATCTTTTTTGTACATTTCTATACCTTGATCAATCCTTTATTAGACCCATCTCATCATACTATGTAAATATACATTAGAGAATTCTACATTTCAAATCATAAACGATATATATCATTTCAACACTAGACAACATACTTTTGATGGAATGTCAATTGATGAGCATGTTTCACCATACAAGTCCTTCTCTCATTCTTTTTGCTCATGCTCTCACTCCACATACCTGCTACCATCTTGATCCAACCCGATGACTAACCAAGCCTGTCATCCATGCTACACGGCGACTTTATTAAAAAACTATCATCATCGATTATGAATGCAATGTCATTTTGACCAATGGACATTCGAAAATTTGATGCATTTGCAAGCAAGCAACACACTTGTTGAGTGCTATTATCACGCCCGGGGGTTTAAAAGAGGGAGGTAAAATGATAGAGATACGATATGATATTAGATTATACACTATGGACACGACTGACATGACTAATCTTTCTTTTAGCAATAGAAGTAGCTCAAAAACTAGGTTGGATGATCATCGGTCCGTACTTGGAAATGATCAGTGCTGATGTATATATGCAATACATGCTCATGATGAAGGAGTGCATCATGTGATAAAGCTTGACAAAAGGAGAGGAAAACTGAATCATTCGACAATGATATGATCAATTGATCTAATAATCAACCATCTCTTCCAATTTTTGAGATTCTGGTAAATGAAATGACCTACATAATCCATGTTGACTTGCAAAATAATCAAGAATATACACCAACATAATAGGTATTGCTCTCAGATCAATTTATTTATAACGCGTTGATCAACAAAAAGGAAATTGGCGATCGAGCAACCCATATTAGATCACGCCTTGGAATAGATTGATATGGATGTTGGATCTATGGGGGTGGAAAAAGAGGGAGAGAAACATAATGAGCGACATATCTCTTTGACAACGACGACACAAAGGTACCTTTCTTAGGGAGTAAATAAGCACACACATTCGGAAAGGAGCCCGATCAATTTCATTGTCTGATGTAACACAAGAGTAGGTGATGCGCATTGATGAAGCGGGAGTAAAGTCAATGTGGGAATGATCAGCAGTATACTCAAGGTTAAGATTCTTGCCAACAAGTCTTTTATATCTTATCTCAATGGTTTTTATTGACACGAAAGCAAAAGAGCACATTATATTACGAGTATATTTCTCTGAAAAGCAAAGGAAACGAGCAAATGAGAAGATGGATGTGTATAAAGCATTGTTGGTAATGATTGTATTTTCTCTAGCATCCCACACTGCTGGCGGCGTCACCAGGATGCCAGCTCAGCATATGTTGCATGGAGGATGAAGTGGATGAATTTGGAGGAGCAGAAGCAGGATGATGTTGTGATGACGATGTTGGATGGTGCTGTTGTTGCTGTTGATGATGACCAGGTCGCATAAAATCGACAAATGACATCGATTCATTGGGTGTTTGTGGACGTGGTTGTTGATGAGGATGGTAGGGTGATGGATAAGGTCGATGATCTTGGTATCTTGATTCACGTCGTTCATGGGTTTTCAAATGCTGCGTGAGATTATCTGATCTTGAAAACGATTTTTGACACCCTGCGTATGTACATTGGAAAGGTCGTTCCAAGGTATGAATACGCATATGTCGTTTGAGATGCTCCAATCTCTTGAATCGTCGATGACAATCTGGATGGGTACAGATATGCTGCTTTTCATCATCTGATGAAGAAGGAGGTGATGATGATGGTGGTGGTGGCATCATGGTATCGTTATTGGTAGAAAGTGATGGTGGTGGTGCACCTTCCATAGGACCATAGGATTGGCGATGATGATGGAAAGCTGGTGCTTGTGGTGTTTGGTTAACAGCTGCTGATGAAGAACGAGACATGAGATAATGATGGGTATCTTGATGTTGTTGTTGATCCATGCGATGATGTGGATGATGATGCGGGTGGTGGAAGCTTTCAAAGCTTGGTGGTGGTGGAAGAAAAGCTTGTGCTGATTGTGCACTAGTATCTGATGAAGAAGGAGGAGGGGGTACAGTAACATTACTACCAGGTGCTGTTGAAGTACCCTTTTGTTGTTCAAGCGCCTTTTTGGTATGTGTGCGATAATGTGCATGAAAGTTATCAGATCGACTGAACCGTTTACCACAACCAGGATATGGGCAAGCATGTGGACGTTCACCTGTGTGCACCAACATATGGCGTTTCAAATGTTCATATCGCTTGAAACTCCATCCACAATGTGGATAATTACATACATGCTTGTTTTGTTTGCTTGGCTGACGACGAGATGGCATACGATCAGAAAATGAGAATGATCGATTTTCTTTGACCATACGATTGGTGTCCCAATATTGACGATTGAACTCATCCAAAGACATGGCTGAGCATGCTGATGAACGCCGATCGATGGGATTGTCAACCATAAGCCGATTGGGTGATGATGATGCAGGATGAACAGCTGATGATGGTTGGTATGCAAGAGGGTGATCAGAAGGAAACTTTGATTTGAAGTGATGATTAGCTGACAAAGTGGTAATAGAAGGTGTAATAGAAGGTGTCAGTGGTGGTGAGAGAACTTGGTCAGAATCTGGGTTGGGATGTTGTCTTGGTGGAGGCGGTAAAGAAAAGGTACTCGATCGTCGTGGCTCATAACAAAAGGTGTTGCCAGTGGAATCCATTGGAGAATAAAGGGGTGTGAAGAAAAAGGTGTGGAGGGATGAGGGCACAAGGATAAAGGAACGCGAAAAGAAAAATGATGGGGGAGAAAAAATGGCTGGCTACCTTTATATACAAATGAAATCGAATAGCAGCAAACAAGTAGCACGCATCCTGTGCATAAGTGTGGTGGTAGATGTGGATGTGCGTGTGGTGAATGTGGATAGGCCTGCTTCGTGTCCCTTTTCCCTTTCACATGCAGGAACCTTTTGGCCTGTGTTGACAGGATCGTCACACACTTGTTCCTTTTGATACCCCCAGTGTGTTGATTGGCTATATATGGTTATATTACTCTCACAAAATACAGTGGCATAATATTGACAGTGATAGAGTGATAGATTCTCGGTAAAATACTAAAAGTGTAATATCTGGAACATAGTAATTGGTTTTGCTCTCATCTGGTACACAGTATCCCTCCTAGATTGGTCTGCAGCTAATGCAGATTCGTTACTTTACACTGAATGCGCGCTTGTAGCATACTGTTAGTGTAAGATGATACCTCCTCCTCCCCTTTTGCACAAAACTGACGAAATAGTATCTTCATCTCCCCCTCTTTTTCAAATGCCAATCGAATGCTCTTACTCTTAACTCAAGCTGTGTAATTCGACTACATATGCACACAACTCTTGATTCATTGTATGTATATACTCACCTTCTCATTTGGCATCTTTAACCTATTCACATCATGCATGAATATAGGCACGGTATTCAACACCACTTGCCAGCTGCATCAGGATCATAACTTCCATTAGTCTCCTGCAGCAATACATATAGAGCACTATCAATTTCCTCTCTCCCCTTTTTTTCTCGGGCGCGTTTCTAAAAACATGATCCAAGGGATAGTAAAGGTGCAGTACTTCATTATTACAGGTATGTTTCTCTGCTGTTGTCCTCTCCTTCATGCGTTTGTCGGTGGAACCTTTTAAGCGCACAAATACACATACACCTTGCTTCTGTACTGTGGTCCTTTCCCCGTGGCCAGGAGAGGATACTATAATATCATTATCCTTTTCTTTTCTCCCCCAATGTCTCCTTCCCCCTGGTGAGCGAGAAAACCATCTCCTTTTTCTTCACCCCTAGATCTCACTTTCTTTCTAGCATAACCCCCTTACCAGCAATCCCTACAACATCCCGTCGACATGTCTTAACTTTACAATGACTTGTATTCTGTACTTTGATAGATTCTAGAAGCGCAAAGTGATTCGAACATTTGATAAGATGAAAGTTATTAAACAATGTTTCCCGGTAGAAAGAGTCCATGACTTGTCGAAATGAAGCGAACCTGACGTACAGCTATTAGCAAACATGATGTAAACTTATCATTAATTGCAACATCTTTGATGGTTTATCTAGAATTGCATGTGGTGTGTGTGCGTACATTGTCGTGGCTTTAGCATAAAACGACACACGCACGGTCATATTTTTGGATGAATCCAGCTCGCACACACCAAAAGATAAGCTTTCCTATTACACCAGGGCAAAATGTCCCTTTCAGTACTTTTTGGAAATGGATAACTATGTTGTATACCCAATGCAACTATTGACCATAGGCATAGCAGTCTAGAAGCTAATCGATCAATTGAAACATGTCGCACTTGTATTTTGCATAATGACGTAGATCCACACTATGCAGATGATACTCCATGTGCTGTGAATAATGTGTCTCATTTTTGAAAACCTTATACAAAGTCTTCTTTGAATTGCTCCGTTTTGATTACTGTTTAGGAGGCTCACAGGCGATCCATTATACTGAGAAAAAGGAGTATGAAAGGGACAAGGGGTAAGGTTGTGGAGAGGATAAGACATGTACACTCATTTGAGTGATTTCCCGCATTTCTTTTTGTTTCCCCGGTAAGCATATTCAACTGGAGTAAGGTACATCAGTGAATGTAATGCCTTGACTCCACCAACCCCTCTCAGTGAGTAATCTCCGGATAACTCTTTCCAATTGCTATTACCTCCTATTGATGTACAGTATAGCCAGTATGAACCTTTGCTCCCTTTCTTAGAAAAAGCCTTACTCCTCAATTTCTAGAACCCCTGAAATACCTGTAGCTTGCGAGTTGCTTGTCATTTTTTAACAAAAAGGGGAAAGGAGAATCGGGCTTAGTTACCAGGAATAATCCCCTTGGACCCTTGTAACACATGTCCTTGTGTACGTGCATCTATGTATCATTGTTGCTTTTGCTGATTTGGCACGTTATCTGCAATTCATTATTAACGATTGTGAGACATGGACATATAATGATGGATTCTATCATGGTATATGCAAGCTGCATTGGGTATATATATATATACTATTTGCATCTCATCCACCACTACCACATGTGGAGCCGGCCCATGCTTCCACGTGTGTTGCATAAATCGAGACCGCGGTTTTAACATTTTCCATGAAGCAAGTGATCGTTGGTACCGGTGTACAAGTGAGATCATTGGTGTCTGATGGGCGGGCTATGACTCGATTTGCATAGAGCATAACATGGTTAGATGATGGGATACCCCTAGTTTTCATTTGCCATTGAAGCACCTAGAAAAAACAAACATCACTCCCAAGAATAACAAAGTAGCAGCATTAGCACGCCTTGATCTCCTTGGGGATCACCCTTTTCTCATACTGGCGTATTTCTTTGCTCTATGATGCATACAAGTGATGGTGAACCCATACATGTTAAAAAGTTAAAAGGAGTAACACCACTGCCGGTTCTCGGAATCGATTACCGTGTGCTCCCTCTTGCTTCTCTCCGTTAGAAGTATATTATATAGATTGTACTTCCCCTTTTGCCCCTCTTGATGGAGTAAATTCATAGAGTCAGTATGGAAAGTGAGAGCTATGAAAGGATCAATGTACAAGGTAGATGATGAAGTGCATGTGTGTTTTTGAGTATACGTGGATACACTTATGTGGGGGGGTGTTAAAATAAAGAGGACAATGACTATTTTCACCATAACGCACGTACCCAACCCCACTTTTTTGCCTCCTTGGGTAGGATATTGGGTCAATCTTTATTTTCCCATCCGAGAATGATGTTGATCGCGTGGGGGTGGAAAACAAAAGATGATCATTGCTCCTACTGCTCCTTGTATATTATGTTTTATATGGTTTGACATGTTGGAAATAAGCAAGGCGCAGCGATCATATGTACGCATATCGATCGATCCATGTATATGAACCCGAGTTGTCATTATGCATATGCACTCCCAGGATCATGGCTGCTGTTGCTAGTGATAATGATATTATGACGGATACTTGTCATGGTCGGACATGTCCTTTTTTGTTTGCCTGGCCGATCATTGTAGCACATGCATGCCAAGACTCGAATAGCAACCACGACAAGCATCCATGTTACAATGATGCTTAGTATGATAAGAATGCATGATATTGGGAAATAAGGGTCCTGATAAGGAAGATTGTAGTGCGGTGAGGAACTTGTTTGGGAACAATGTACAATGTGTGTATGTTATGTGTGTGTTGAAACAATGAATTGAACCTTAACCATGGATGCCAATTCTATTAGCAGTAAAAGTTAAGGCACGTGTTATATCACGTATGGATAAAGTGTAAAGCAAGTGTGTGGTGGTGCTGGTGATCTTTACAACTACCGCGCGCGCTCTCACACGCACACAGATACTCCACTCAACACATATTGGATCAGATAGTGACGTATAAGCAGCAATTTCCTAAAACCTTACTGCAACCGTTCCGACTCCCCTTTGTACTTTTTCTTTCTTATTCCATCTTTAGCACATCATCCATGGTAAGTAACTTGGAGATGTATTCATGCTTCCCATTACTCATTCACATTGACTTTATAGGCTGACCAACTTACTGAAGAGCAAATTGCAGAGTTCAAGGAAGCTTTCACTCTCTTTGACAAGGACGGTGACGGTAGCATCACCACCAAGGAACTTGGCACTGTTATGCGTTCTCTTAACTTGAACCCCACCGAGGCTGAACTTCAGGATATGGTAAGTTGTTGCAACAGGGAAACATTGGGAGTGACAAGGGAGAACGCCAAGACCACGGAGAAGTGTATGCTTTTCTCGTGTGTCCGAAAGGGGTGTGTTAGAAAAAAGGGTGAATGAGTTGTCAAGGATCTGGTATTCAAGATGACATTGTATTCATCATCTTCTTTTATTACTGTTGCTAGGTGAACGAAGTTGATAGCGATGGTAACGGTACCATTGATTTTAGCGAGTTTCTTACCATGATCGCAAGGTAATGCGAGGGCGGAATCGGATTGGATAACACCAGCTGCGGGAGATATATCTGACATTGGATGTTATCGTTGGGCTGGGGCAATTAGAAAGATGAAGGATACAGATTCCCAAGAAGAAATTCAAGAGGCTTTCAAGGTCTTTGATAAGGATGGCAACGGCTACATTTCGGCTGCCGAGTTGCGTCATGTCATGACTTCGTTGGGTAAGTTCAATCTTCCTCTTTTTTTCATGAAACAAGTGCTTATCCCATCTATTTTCTAACACAGGTGAGAAGCTTTCCGAGGAGGAAGTTGATGAAATGATTCGTGAAGCTGATGTCGACCAAGATGGTCAAATCAACTACGAGGAGTTTGTCAAGATGATGGTAATTATATCAACTGTATAACTTGAGATGCATAGACACTAAACTACCTTCTTATTTTAGATGTCCAAGTAGATAAACACACACAACACACGTACACATCCCTCGGATCTCCCATTTACCTTTTCATATACTCCAACTAAAATACATGATATTTGTATCAACAAATCAAAAACCACGGATATTGTGGCGCGACTTGGACTAGTGTGGGTTTTGCTTTTTTGGTTGATTGTGTAATACAAGAACTGTGTGGTGATGGCTGACATGGTTGACACTTTCTTTCACATATAAGATCATTCTATCTAATGTTGCTTATGTAACTGATAGAGCTGCGTGGTTATTATGGCACAGATTGACATTGAGCACATGCTGCTGATAGAAAACAACAAAGTGGGTGATTGCCACCTTTATTCTTTACTAGTATAATGATCATACAATAGGACTTGTACCTTAATAAACGAAATCTTTATAATAAATCAATGCTTATATTACAAGAGCGAGTTACTAGATTTCAAATGATGTTGGTGATATATGCAGGTGGTGTAGGCGATTTGTGTAACGCAAATGCTCATCATTCTTCAAGTCCACTGGCTGCTGCACCAAGTCACCTGTAATCTCTTTTTCTCCCCACTCTTTACAACAATATGAGAGCTTACGTTTACGATACTGCCGATACTGCAGACCAGCGTGCACCTCACGATGCTGGCATTGAAAAGTCCGTCGACGATCTCTCTCGCATTGGCGTACTTTACTGGCGATTTGACGGTCCCGATGCAACTGAACGCCTTGATAAGCTTGCACTCGAACGTCAATACAAGAACCGTGACCAGGTATGTTTATCATTTTTCTTTTTATTCAAATATGTATTGCTAACACTTCTATCAGATTGTAGTTTCTCCCGAGTCCTTGGGTGAAAGTTATGAGGAAAAAGTCAAGATGTTCTTTGCCGAGTAATGTATCCAGGCAAATATCCATGCAACCACTATTTCTCTTATTCACATGATGAAAATCCATTAGGCATCTTCATGAGGATGAGGAAATCCGTTTCGTTCTCGATGGTACTGGTTACTTTGATGTGCGTGATCAACAAGATGTGTGGGTGCGCATTGCTGTCGAGAAAGGTGATATGTTGGTATTGGTAAGTACGAATTACATCATTATCCATGTGATATATATTGACATGTGTGTGTGTGCGTGTTTTAGCCTGCAGGTATCTATCATCGATTCACTACTGACAGCAAGAACTATATCAAAGCATTGCGTCTATTCAAGGATGAACCTCTTTGGACTGCTCTCAATCGTAAGTATCCAGGTCAATTAGTATTCCATATGATCTCGAGTAATTCATGAATGATATTATAATAGGTCCCTCTGCAGATGAGAACCCATACCGTGCTGAATACCTTAAAGCCATCCAAGCATGAGTATAAATGTCAATTAGGATATAATGATGACCATCTTTATAAACGAGTGATGTTGAAAATTGAATGAATAAGAGGATGATGATGAATAAGGTTGAAATGAGAGAGAGTGTGTGTGAGTGATATGGCTAATCTCTAACACTGCCATCCCTGGGCCTATAGATGACACCTCGTCGTTCTAAATCATCTTCAATATCTTCTGGTATCCGTCCATATACTCGAATAGCGTATACACCTCTTGTAAACTTGTCTATTCACACACGCACACACACACACAATGTTAAAAGATCCCTTCTCTCGTTGTTTCTTTCTTATTTCCTTACCAACACGCTGCCATCTTGCCACCCAACTTTCGTGCGGTTGCATCAGAGCAATGACACTGCGAAACTATCGATTAGTCTCTAGACGTAATACCCATTCCCTTGAAGCAATTTACCCTTCAAACTTATTGCTTGTACATTCTTGTACTCGATCAGTTCGTCCTCGCATTCGCAACAGCTCCTCGCAGTTCTCGCAGCCATTCGCTCGGAATTGTGAAGCATTCTAAAAGATAATGATAAATAAAGCATATTCTTAGCTTGATCGGCAGGGTTCTTTGTTACCTTGACCAATGAACATAAGAGACAAGCACGCAATTGTTTCTTTTCGAGGGGCAATGTTTGAGACATGGCAAGTATATGTGTGTGCGTATATGAGTATATAAAGAACAAAGGGATCTGAACTTGGAGTCTCTAGTGAATCCAAACCACTTGAATCTCCGGCGCCCTCATTTGCTGCCATCCACAGCTTGATGTGTGTCACTTGGATACAAGCAGCACAATAAGCACAACCTCTCTCTTATTATTCCACAATACCATGTACCATTCATCAGATAAGAAATATTCTATTAAGGATGGCTTATTACAAAAGCTACAACTACTCGTCTAGCCTATGAACATCTACCCATTCACCACTCAAAGCATCAAGTGTTTGCACATAAAACTGTTTGAGACTTTCAATGGCACGCTCCTCGCTTTGAATTCTAACGAGACTCTTCCTTGATTGCTTTCCCTTGATCCACAGATCTTCTAGTTCTTGTTGCTTTTGGATAGCTTGGAATGAACTAGAGGATGTCTCACCACCTTGTTGCTTTGACCAGTGACTTGTCTTGTTATTCCCTCGTTGTCGTCTAATGGGTGCTAGGGAAAAGGATGATCCTAAGCTACGTATTGGATCAAATACGGTTTCATCTTTGTCTGTATCTTGGTTCCTGTATCCAGGTCGTTCCGTTTGTTGCATGAGCTCTTCCTTTGATATATAACTATGTTCATCGGTGAGCACCATTGTTGAATGATACATTATCATATGGATACATACATTTTCATTCCTTTCGATGTTCCATCATTTGGACTTGTTTCTTCCACAGTAGTTTCATTAACTGATGCATCACCAGAGCTGGGTGTTGGTTCATTCATTGCAGGAAAAGAAGCCAAGGATTCTGGTGGAGGTGTTGTAAGAGGAGCAATCACTTTACCCCACACTGGTTTTGGACTTGCTGCTAATGCTGCTGCCATTTCCTGTTGTTGTTGTTGTTGCTGAAGTTTTCGACGTTCCTTTTGAGAAAGTTTCTTGGGGATATAAACAGGAGGTGACTATCAAGTATATAAGTATGAATACTATGTATAAATGTATCAGAGTTACCTTTCCAAGCGACGATGGAGGTGTGGATGAAATATCAGGTTGTTCTTCCATAATTTCACGTAATGATCTCTTGTTCTCAGCCGAATCAGATTTAACAGCCCATCCAGATCTACTTGTGCCAACAGCACCAGCATCGGTAACGACTTCCAAGGCGACTCGTTTGCCTTTCTTTTCCCGCGGAGTTGACTTCTTTTTACGTTGTTCCTTGATAGGTGATGGTTGATCTTCATCCATTCGAAATACACCTCCATCAACATCATCATCGCTCTTGGAAGTGCTACTATTGGTATGCTCTGGCATGATAGTGATGAGAGATTCTGCATAATTTGAAATGATGGGCTGATCTTCAAGTGATCGAGTGTATAACGAATCCGATAACTCAGGGTCATTGTCATCTTGTGTTGTAGCTGGCTTCATCGTATTGATTTGTCGAATAAATGGCATCTCATCAGCTTGACATGATCGAACATGTTTTTCAATATCTCGAATGAGCTTTGATTCCAAGTGATCGATCATCCTACGCATTCATTGTCTTAGCCATCCTGTCATATTTTAGTGCTTGTTCACTTACCCAGTAGCCATGAGCACATCTATATTAGAAGTAATAAATTGCAAACATGCATGCTTAAGAGCATCTGCCATGTAGATATCGGATGCTTCGAGTAAGGACGGTGCTGAACGTAACCCAATGAACCGTAGTAACGCTCGTTCACAAATGGTTTTTAAACGATACAACAGTAGTTCATCCGCGAGACATAACACTTGCACCAAGAATCGCATCATTGACTCGGTAGTTTCCTTGCATATATCACCGAATAACTGCATCTCATCCAGATCACCATACAAATATCGTAAGAATGGCACTGCTACTTGCTCTGAGATATGGGTCATATCCACATGCAAATAGGGAGATTGCTGCTCTCGTCGTGATTGCATCCAAATCGATCCAGGTTCGAACAAAGCACGAAAGAATTCACAACGCTGCCTTACAATCATCTCATGGCACAGGACATGTTGACCATCTTTGAGATCCAGGCACACATTGGGTCGTGATATTGTCTTTTCTTCTTCAAATAGGTTCAAGAGATCTGAAGTGAGTGTTGGACGAGGTATATTGCTAAATGAATGTATTGCCGATTCATGCAGCTCATCGAGTTCAAATAAGGAGGCAAGTGCAGCAAGATCTTTTCCTACTACAGCTGGAGAAGCTGGATCGTTGAATCGTGCAAGGTTGGGTGTGTTATAATAGGCACTCATCGGATGCATATAAATGTCGGTGTATAAATAGTCAAATAAGAGAAGGAACGCCGACATGCTGTAATCTCTCATTAATCGTATTTCAATATGTTTTTGGTGACGAACAATCGACAATGCAGGATCACGGAATTCATTCGATTGGAAGAGTTGAGAAAAGAATCGGCTTCGACATGCAAGGATGCATTGATGACAATATAACTTTCGCTTTGCACCAGGAAGAATAATCACAGCATCCAACGTCATATCTCTGATAGCAAGTTGTTCGGCATATTTCCATGCAGTATCCACCACGCTTCGTAATTCATTGTCGAATATATCATGTGTCTTTTGTCGTTCCATTGCATTGGTTTCCTGGTTCATCTCATCATTGCCATCACTTTGTCGCATCAAATCATCCAGCTTGTCATTGTATTCATTCGTGATACGTTTGATATCTCGATCCAATCGTTCAGCAGCAATAATGTGGGGTAAACTCGTTTTGATGTCGGATATAAATGTTGATCGAGTTGTTGTAATGTCATCCACTTCCACCTCGGATCGAATACCAGAGAAGGCACCACTAGGACTAGCGCAAACGCGTATACATCGCTGTAGATTGGGTATGATATTGAACTTGTATTGTCCATCTTTGGTAGATTTTCCCACAAACACTTGTCCACACAATGTAGATACAATGAGCGAGCCATGATGTCCAAGGCTTGCATCAGTTGCTGCAAGATATGGTTTCTTCAATAGCCACACGCGCTTCGGAGATGAGATATTGACGTTCTTGCCTTTGGCACGATTCTTATCCAACTGACGAGAACCAGGTCCTTTGCATGTCCACACATATACCTCGCCATTATTGGATATAGCACCAAGATATTCATCAACACCTGTGATCAGCTTGATAGGATAATGTGCTGCAGAATGATGAACTTGGATACCGGAAGGAAATCGGTCTGTGGGTAATCTATTTGCCAAGCATATTAGCCATCCTATTCCTCAATAATATATGAATATCACTTACACAATCTTTTGTTGGCCATAATTACATAAAACTGAGATTTCATGTGTTTCATATAATACTGCTGTTGCATGATCCTATGATTAAATATTAGCCATTTGATTCAATCTTGTCACATCAGTTCATCACATACATTGGCTGCCACATCTGTGATACGTGTACTGAATGCCACTTTTCTCGGCAAGACTTGACGCAACTCATCGCCAGATGCATGATATCCTATCAATCATAACCACATGAGTCATTCCCGTCCTAGCTTTCACCTTCCTAGCACATACCTAGCTGTCCTTGATTATATCCAAAGGTGAACACTTCATATGCTGTATACACCACAGAATGTACGGAAGAAGCTGCTGCACCAATGATTGATAATTTCTTGAGTAATGGAGATTGCACTTTTCGAGGAAATAATTGATACTTGTCATCGATCTCGTAACCTAAGAAAGAGGATGTGAGCAAGTGATGTATCCATAGCATGACCATATAACATACCAAGTTGACCGTTCTCGTTACTTCCAAATGTAATCACATTCCCATTCTCAGATATAGCAACTGTGTGATCACGGCCAAGAGCAACGGCTGTAATACGTTCTGGCCATTGCAGTGGTGTTGGTATCAATTGTGTATCCTCCTTTTTCCCGTTGCCAAGACGACCCCCATGACCAAATCCACAGAGTAAGAGATTATTGCGTGGTTCACTTGTAAGCACTGCTGTGTGATACTTTGACATGTGGACACGTTCAATCAACACCAAAGGGCGACGCATGATGTTGGGTAGTTGTTGTGATTCCAATGTGAGAGATACACGTTCTGGATAAGTTCTACTTTCTGAATCTGAATGACCCAAGACATAGTTGGTGTTGCTTCCCCATGTGTATAAATCAGTTCCTCCAGAAATGATAGGTCTTTTGTTCGATCGTAGTATGGAATCATGCAAATCATTGTCTGCTTCATCCATGATGGATTTTGTTGACTCGTTGTGGTCATTGTCATTAAGATTACGTTCCAGTCGTTTCATATTGCCCAATGACACTGTCAATAGCTCCAAGGGTCGAATTCCTTCGTAATCTTTGACGTTGAGATCGATATCTGGATGTTGTAGGAGCATCAGTGCAATTTCCACATTTCCGGTATAGCACGCTCTATGATGCACAATGAGTTAGTGCACCCATTCTTACAGCGTGCTATATAAACACATACCTGTGCAGAGCTGTCCATCCATTCTCGCGATCTTGAATATTGATATTCACCCATGGACATTCCAAGAGTAACTTTGTAATTGCAATTCTGTTCCATGACACTGCGCAATGGAGAGCCGTTCTTCCCCGTATCGATCGTTTGTTGAGATTAACTTGACGTTGTGCTTTGTAATTTCTAGAGTTGTTTGGTTGTTGTTGTTGCTGCTGTTGCTGCGGTCGATCTTGATTTAAAGTGTGAGAGGGTCGTGTTGCAATGTCGGCGGACGTTGCTTGTGTATATTCGCGAATTTGGTCTACATTGTTGTCTTGAACTAGTTTAAAAATGTTGACCATCGAAGATATAACGTTGGGCAAAAAGGGTCGATAAGCTTGGTACAAGCGAGAGCAACGAGAAAGAAAGAAAAGCAGAAACGTGTATGGCCGATCCTGGCTGCACTTGATTCAGATTCCTCCAGTCGATCTCTATGCAAGTCTCACGTGGATCCCTTGATAAAAAACTATTGTCAACATATATCCACACGTGATAGATTCTTCTTTATTTGAGTGAGATTTGATACCATGGCAATCAGGTTAATACAATCATCCACCCTACTACACATCTTTGTATCACACTTGTGCATCAATTGTCGCAGTTTCCCCTTGATATCTCATGTTGACCCATTGTGATTTTTAGTACCCCGTCCACCATTCTTAAATGTACCTGTTATTGTACTTGTCATTATTACAAATTGGGACAATGGGATCAAATGACCATAATGATACGTTAGCTATTCGTGGTTCAACAAACCCCACCCTCTCAACATCTAACATTATGAAGTGATTTACAATCCAAATGCCACTTTTTGTATTACGATCATAGAGCTTAATCTATTACAGCATTTGTATCACATCCTTGGAATAAGCAAGATTTAATTTAGTCCTATCTCGAGTGATGGGGTAAAGTAATCAAGCATAAAGTGACTGGACCAATGTAGAAGAGATGATCATCATGATTCAATATTGTAGGCCAATCCAATTCCTGCTGTAGGTGCCTGAACTTTGCTCTCCGATCCCTCTTTTGCATTTACACTTTTTCTCTTATGTCAAACTCACAACCAAAAAAGAGTGTGCTGGTACGCTCAATGTCCCGGTTCTGATGCCATGCATATAACATTGACAAGCTGTTTCATTTCAGAACTCGACACTGGCAGGAGCTGTAGCCGGCACAGCCGAGTTGCTTGTAATGCAGGTAAATGACCTTTTCCTTTGACCCAACTCGAAAGCTTGTACTTACCTAGCAAGATATTCTTGGTGTTAGCCGACAGATGTCATCAAAACACGTTTCCAGGTATGTGTGGATATGCATAGGATGGGATGAAAGCTTATTTTTTATTCTAGTCTTTACGCGTAGCATCCCATTATCAGAACGGCATCTTCAAGGCGTTCCAGCAAGTCATTAAGGAAGAAGGATTCGCAGGTATGAATATGACACGAACATGGATATATATATCAGGTTATGTTGATAGGGTTATTTTATAGCACTCTACCGAGGAACGATTCCCGTTTTATGTATAGTAGGACCTCGTGTATCATTGCAATACATGGGTTTGGCACTGTACAAACCATTATTCGAAAAAATGGAGGGCAGCATTATACCATCACATAGCTCGGCGGGATTGGCAGGTGTAAGTATTATGCAGCATAGAAAGCAAAAAAAAAGGGTGATTGTACTGATCCCGAAATCCAGATATGCACAGGCATTACACAAGCTGTTACTCTCGGTAAGTTTCAAGTTGCTTCCAATCATTTAATTCATTGACAAGGTTCCTATTACTAGTAACTCCACTTGAACAAATCAAGGTGCGTCAGCAAACGGATCTAATGAATCAAGCGCATGAACGCAAGTATCGTGGGCTCTTTCACACCGCATCATTGATCGTAAAGGAGGGAGGGTAAGTCTGGAATACAACATGATCATGTTACTTGATCACTAACAAATACTACACAGCCTTCCAGCGTTGTATAATGGATTACTTGCGACAGTTGCAAGACAATCGTGGGGTGAGTTAAAAATATCTCGATATAATCCCAATTTCTCATAACCTTTTTATGTCAGGATTGGTTGTCAAATTTTCTGGTTATCTTGAAATCAAGGCCATGTTTGAGCGAGCATCACCTGACCCTGAACAAACACTTGCACCTTGGAAGCATATGGTAATATCAAATTCTTTATTTTATAGTCAGATGTACTATGAATGCTAAGTTTATGCTTCGATGATAGGTCAGTGGCGGTTTGGCTAATGTGCTGGTGGGTGTATTGAATTCTCCCCCAGATGTTGTCAAAACAAGGTTCGTGTCTTTGGATATCATATGCAACATTGTATTCATCAATATATAAAGAATGCAAGATGACAGCCGTCCTTATCGAAGCACATGGGATTGCGTGAAATCAATGGCACGTAATGAAGGATATTTATCATTCTTCCGTGGATCATGGCTGCGTGTGATCCGAATTGCACCTGGTAAGATTGATCATATAAATGGCTGCAAAAGCACTTGTGCTAATATTATGCACTTTAGGTGGTGCCATTCAATTTGCCGTCTATGAACAAGTTTCTGCATGGCTTGAAAACAAGAACAAGCATTCATAATGAGCTTAAAATCCGTCTCATGTTTAAGAAATAAAGTGTGCTTAGAGATCATATGCATATAGAAGAACTAGTTTAATGCTTTATCACAATAGTTTGATTTTACAGTAATGTAGTGTAATGTGTGTCAAATAGTTAAAAAGCGGCATTTTAGGTACACTCACAAGTGATCATTGTCCGCTCTTTTCCACGAGACTCTCATGGCCGATCACCGTTTCGTGGAGATTCACCAGACTCGCTCCTCCACACAAGTCGACAAACTATGGGCAGCATTGGCAGATACCAGTTTGACACCTATTGCAGCATCCAATGTCTGTGAAAAGATTGTCAGCAAAGTGGAATCCGATGCTTTGACATTTCGCGACGCACTGCTTCATTTACAGAATCTTGTTCTGACGAGCACGAATAAGCTCAAAACATGCATATTTCTTCGATCGTTATCAGCACTATTACAGTTCCACGCGAGAAACACGCCGTTGACCCAGTCAGTTGATTTCGCAGTAGCAGCTTCCTCTTCAGCAATTGTGCATCCATTCATTGTCATATCACAACAACGACCTGATCTTTACAATGATCTACTGGAGGAAATTGGTTATCTATTAAGCTCTTCAGCAGATGATGAAAACAGTATCCTTGAATCCCTTGACAGCTTCTTTGATCGAATACTACTGGCAGCAGATGACACTCGTGGTACCGCTTTACTCGGTCGACTCAGCAATCCATTACCATCCATGGAACGACGATTGGATATTTACTATTATATCAGTGATGTGATCAAACGTTATCCTACGAAACGTGGCACTTGCTTGTATCTGCAACTAGTAGATTTCCTGGTGGGCATCTTTCAAATCCCGGATGCACCTGAAGACGACATTAAAGCCATGGCTACCGACATGTTCTTTGAATTGCTCTGCCGATCTTATGATGCCGCAACCGAGGGCGAGTTGACTTTACCATTCCTTCAGCGATTGTATCGAATCAAACAAGCGTGTGACATTTGCAGTGAACAACCGCTCGTGCTACCTAATCCATATCTTTTCTGGTCGAGCTTGTCGTATTTGTTAATGATGGTACAGACCATCCAAGACCAAGATCTCATATTGAAACTGATGCATGATATCATACAAGCACATTCTCTCGGAAAGATGGCATTAGTTGCTATATTGCCATTGTTTCAAACTTGGGCTGAAGTGGTGGAAGAGGATACAATCACAAAGGCACGCAAGGCTGTTGCATTGGAATTATTGTCACTTGTTAACAAGGCAGCAGAGAACAATGAACCATCTAAACCATCTATTCTCAAAGAGGTAATTACGACGACAATGTGCCAGGCAACTTGGATATTAATGCTCATTGTATTCATAGATTCAACAAGACTTGACAGCCTATCCAATTCACGGCAGCATGTCACATCTTATCACACATTTGGACCAGTTTCTGCAAGGTCATCTTGATTGCGATACGACCCCATTAAACAAGGTCTCCCTCGCTCATTCTTTGATATTCACAACACCCTATGTATTCAATAACGAAGTTGCTATACGACACAAGAGCATGAAGCGATTATCAGTTTTATCGTCAACATCGACCGATATGCACTCTTTCAAGTTTCCAATCTTTATGTTATTACTTTATTTGATGCGTTCACACAATACTATCGCTGGTGATACATTCCTCTTTATCTATCACACTGTATTCCCCTCACTTGTGGATTTGAATGATCCTGTGACAACATCCAAGATCTTGCAAGTCATTGTTCCAATGATACAAGGCACCTATCAGCTTCAGGCACGTGATTCGACCATGGCAGCTATTGGATTCAAAGTGCTAGTAAAGATGTTTGAACGTCAACCTCGAGTATGGCATGAATTGAAGCGAGTGATCGCCAACTGGATCCTTCATCGTAAATCAGCTACACGACCCGAGGAAAAAGGAGCTATTCAAATGGAACTTGCTGTGTTGACAAGTATGCGAGATCTTTGCAAACATCATCCTCGACAAACTGCCCAAGATATACTTCCCATGGCAATATCTTTGTTACAGACTTGTACCAACTTGAACATTGCATCACTTGCAGTGATTGTACAGATTATGAATGCATGTATTCGAGCAGAGTTAGCAGAACCACGTTCTTTGTGGACCATCACCATTAGTTATATTGCAGTGTTTGCAAAGGAACTTCCTATTCACCAGTCCACTGTACTCTGGCAGAATCTTTGCGACTTTTTCAGCATTGTTGGTGATCGAGATGAAGGTATTTGATTATAATCGTTATATCGATCCACATTTATATTAACATCTTCCCACGATATAGTATCAGAACCCTACATGGAATTCAAGGAAGCTATTCTCGACGAGTTTCTAGAGCCGCTTATTGCATCCGAGAATGACAAAGTGAGATCATCCGCTCTTTCAGCCCTTGCTCATTATCAATCCACCGACATACAACGCATCTTGCCTGAAAAAGCCAAACAATTTACCGAACAAATCATTGCGGCACCTGACGCTTCACATGCACCTGTACTTGCTAAACTTATCTCGCATGAGCTGGATCATATGCGACGCGGTTTATTTGCTGAAGATACATCGAGTAACAAGGATAACAACAGCGATAATGAGCCATCCCAAACACGCTCGACACGTAATGCTATTGGCAGAAAAGAGGATGAAGCAGGTGCAATGGTTGTCAAGGAATGGGAACAAGCAAGAACACCACCTGGTTTACGTGCAGGCTATGCCATTGCTCTACTTCATGTTTCCAATGCTCATCTTGTGGATCGTAAAAGCACGGGTGATACATTGACTAAAGCAAAGTGGTATCGATGCATGACAACATCCATTGCTGATATTGGTCTCACGGATCATTTGATGGTGCGTATTTCCTGCCTAAGTGGATGGGTATCCGTATTCGGCACAGCTTTGGTTTCAGAAGAAGCGACATTTGAACTTCGAGGAACGCAAATACTCAAAGATTTATTGGCACGACTTGAAAAGAGCACAGTACCTGGAATGACATGTAACATTCTTCTTGCTTTGGCTGGATTCGCTATTACTACTACTCGATTATCACCCTCCTTTGGTTCATCATGTGCATCTCAAATATTGGATGTTCTTTTCTCCAAGTATATACTCTCGTCCGATCAATCTATTGGCAGTATACCAACTTTATTGATGAGTGATGAAGTTCAGTTTGCAGCCTATTTCAGTTTGGGATATATCGCCAGTTGTACCATTTCCAACGAGAAAATGGCGTCTCGTATTCTTGACATGCTAGTGGATAATGTAACAGCAGAGGAGAATGGTCGAAAGATTGGTGCAGTGGTGGATTTGGTGCAGCTTGCTCGAGGATATGCAGCAGGTCATTTCACAGCAGCCTTGGCTACATGGCCTACCAAGACGCAAGGCATAGACACTCTCAGTAAGACGGGTATATCCACACTATTGGAATATTGCAATAGACCCAGTCAACAAATTTCAGAAGGGCGTGCACTTGGTGTCATGATGGGATGGGCATCCAATATTCATGCAAGCGATATGCAAGATGTTTCATGGTTCGCAAAGGAGTCTCTCAAGCTGTATGTTGACCAAGGACCGACTTGCAATATTAATACGGGCATTTTGCTTGGTGCTCCATGGGTGGTTGCTTATTCGTCGATGAATGGACAATACAATGAGGATATATCAGTATTGGAACAAGCAAAGGATATAACATCGCGTGATGTAAGTAGGCACGAAAGCTCATGAATCATTATCGTATTTATTTTTTATCTCTTAGTCAACGCTTTCTGGATATTGCTATCACTTTAGCATCCCTATTACACATATCAAACGAGTATCCATGATTGCCAGTACCGATCAAACCGAAGCTAGTGCTCACTACATGTCACTCTTACACAACACCTTGGATAGCAACAACATCACATCCTTATTCGAAATTGGTAGTCTTCTTGGCGTTGATTATTTGAATCCAGCGGTGGATCCAGAAGTCTTGTTGGATGAAGCCCGTAAATATGACGGTGGAGCACGGCTTGATATCTTGGATAAGCTTATGTCAATAGCTGGATTATCTATTCCTGGAGGTACCACTGCAGTAGGCGATTTGCGAACAGCACGTATTGCAGCCGTTATCTGTGGTAAAGTCGATCAAGCAGCAGTAGATATGCGTAATGCCAGTGCTATCGATCAGAATATTGTCAGTAACCAAGTGCTATTGAATGCATCCACGGAACCCAAATCCTATGGACGATTAAACAACAATACAAGTTATCTAAGAGCCGTTTTCGACAGCTTGACAGATCTCGTTCGATATCCATCATCCCATGGTATTCAATGCATGCAGACATTGATCCAAAGCTTATGTGAAACACCGGGTCCACTACCACCTGTGAATTGGTTCCAGCTTCTTGCAGACATATCATCCGTATCACAATCTTTACGTGCAAAGTGCATCGAATTTGCAAGTTTGCATGCATCCACGTCCATGTCATTGACCGAGTACATTGTTTCTGAACTCACTGTTTGTGATCCTGGTGTTCAACGCATTCTCACTGGTGAGCTGGGTCTTGGCAAAATATTGGAACTTACTGGTTTACCGAATCGCAATGTATCTGGAGCTGGTTATAAACGACGCGGCATGGATGCAGTAACGAAAAAATCAAGTATCTCAGAGATGCGATGCATCGAAATCTTTGAGCCTTATGCAAAACGGTTATCAAAGTTACCCCATGATATTCAGGTAAGGGATCGCATTTCACGTATATGATCAAGTGAACTTACTAAAATATATAGTTGTCATTGCTTTCCACTTTGTGTGATCACCTTCCACCTATCAATGAAACGGCCGAGGATGAACATATGGAGATGCTTATCAGAACATTACGCGATATGACTTACTTTAACTTTACCATGCCACTCATCACCAAGGATACTGGAAGATATCTCGGCTTGGACATTGAAAAGTTGGTGCACAAGGCGATCGATTGCAGTGTTTTGGAATCCGATAAACTTGGCCAGTTGACAAAACAAGATGCATACATTTACACAACTGCAATGGCTGAAATGTGTCGATTGAAACGAACCACCCAGCCAACACAGTGGATCACTGATGTGATGCGACAACTTATTGTTCAACAAGTGGATGATAACAGTACATGGGATCAGGTGACACGAGCAATGCTACAAACAGAATGCAGGTCCGACGAGGAACGTATAGCATGGATGGTGCGTATGCTCGATATATTGATTGTCATTGCAAGTGATCGATCCCTCGAATCTAAAACAGAGATCATTCGACAATGTGTCACCTGCGGATTGCGATATACAGCCATGGCACTTTGGTGGTGGTCAAATCTAAAGACACAAGCTATCTCAGCTAATGAATTCAATCGACTCTATACATCTCTGGAAACTGGATATATGCTAGCTGATATTGTTGCTCGAGGAGATCCTCACCATTCTGGTCAACAACAGGTATACTCAATTTCATGTACTATATCATTGGATCTTTGCTCATCGTGTTATATGATAGATGATTAAGCGTATTCTAAGAGCAACTTCTCTTATCGATGATAGTTATACCAAACAAGTATTAATTACTGCCATACAACAATGTCCTCCAGAAGCTATAATTCAGCAAGGTAGTGAACAGATATTGAAGCTTCTTTCAGAGCAAAGTTAGATAGACAATAAAATGAAATACTATTTCATTCATCTAAGATCCATAATGCTCTTATGCTTACCGAAGACCTTTCCTTAACTCCAAGACAAGTAACAATTGCTCTCATATGCTTGTGAAAGAGTACATAATATAGCGATATAACTTCTGGGGTGATGTTAAATATATCAATGAGATAAAATAAAGATTTTGAGCACAATGTAAAGTCGGCATAGTTGTCGCAGCTTTATGCTCGGCAATCTATTTTACCGAATAGCGCCACATTGTCTTTTTATGACAATCATGCAAAGCCTGATTATACCTCTACACTTCCAAGTCCACCTTCTACTTCGCCACCTTTGCCAAGCCCATCTCTTTGACAACGCCCCATTATTATAGATAACCAAACAGTATAAATATCCCCTCATCTTTGAGCAATAAAACAGCATCTTATATTCTGTACTTGATTCACTATCCTAGTTGATCTATCTCTGGCCATTGGTTTACCAGCTCAGATATTGGACTGACATAGTGATGGCTATGTCAAAAGAGTAATACAGATGGAATAGGTCACGTGATCATCACCAGCGGAGAGACAAAAGAATGAATACCGAATATTTTCGGGAATCGACAACAGCAGGATTTGAACCTGCGCGGGCAGAGCCCATGAGATTTCTAGTCTCACGCCTTAACCACTCGGCCATGTTGTCTTGTTTTTTCAGAATATCGAGTTACATGAAGGGTTAGTCACCTGCCAAATTAGGAAATCACGCAAAATTAATTGCATAGTGTAGCGGAATACTTTTGAAACTCGATAGTATTTATTTGGAAGCGTTTGGGAAGGTCAATATAGAGTAATTTACATATAAAGAGGAATTGGGGTCGGAGCCAAATACAACATGCAATGACATTTCATGTTGGAGAGCTGTGTTTAAACCGGGTTGTTAGCTGATCAACGAGTGTTTTTGTTCTCCTACGATTCAGCTATCAAGTTCAACGACCAAGATTAACGACATGAGAGACATTGCAGAGTGGGCACGTTGAGCAATATTGATCGTGGGGTATGCTTGTTAAGCATTAGAATATTGTTCGTTTTCTTTCACACACACACACTAACGACCCATTGGGAGCTCATTGCTATAAACCGTACCTTGCACCATTTGTACATGTCACACTTTTGCAATGACCAAGCCCATCAGCACAGCGAACACATATGGAGTAGTTGACTTGAAGACATCCATAACCCATGAGAAGGGAATGCTATAATAGTATAGACGATAAACTAGGAGATATCTTTATAGTCATAGTCTGTATCATTATACATGTATAAATGCCCATTATACTGCTGGAATTATATTCAAGTTTCGGATGTGATTTGATTTGTATATAGTTGGAGGGACCTTAACATCTATATTACTACGATTGCTGCTACAACCACTGAATTGCACTTTTGTAAACATCAGTATCGAGTGCACTAATATAACTTTGATTCCTTGTGACCATATATCGCCATCATTTGTGATAATTTATATATGAAGATCCGTGAAATGTCGAGTATTGAAAAACTATGTAGTTGCTGCTACTACACTATGCACGATATGCTTCAGATGATAGAGTAGATTTCATTACAGCTTTTGACATACATCCCTTGGAAACAGGTATACAACAAACGATACGCATCTCGTAGCTCATCCAGATCTATGTCTTGGTACTGGTACGAGAAAATGATACACAGGTCTAAAACGACATCGGATCATGCTTGTTACAAGTACCAACGATCTGTATAGTGCAGCATCAGCCACGTTCACCGTTTCACGAGCACCATGCCTCACACATCAAGTCCGCTACTCACTTTTCCTCAAGTGGAAGTCTCTTTATAGCTTGCGATTCCCAAGTTGCTGCAAAGGCTGATTCAGCATTCATTGAAGATAAAGTATCCATTCACAATGAGCAAGAAAGCGACAATGCATGCACACAAGGTGCGATATTTCGGTGCTTCTATATATAGTGGGACAATGATCAATCAACCGGGTTGCATTGTGATAGAGTTGATACAAATTCAAAGGCACTTCTTTGTGTGCATTACGGAGTTTCACTCGCGAACGTTGATTTGTTGCAATAATCGAAAGGTGTCAGTGTTTCTAAAGAATCCATGTGCCTGTTTTTTACAACTCCCGTCGTCGAAATATAAAGCATAATCAGATTGTCGCCGCCTGCACATACACACTTGAGCCTGGAATGTTCTAATAAAGTAATACTGGAGAGAATGATGCTTTATGACAGGTATCCATTTATCTAGAAGCATCATGATGATAGAAAATGATGAGACAAACGTGATTGTGTATCGCTACACAAGAAACCTCTACATTATGGTCCAACCCCTTTGAATGGCAAAATTTTATTCATCTTTTTTGTTGCTTCCTGGTGCATATAATAGAACAGCATGATACAGTGAAAGAATATTCGGCGGACCCTATGTCTGGTCGCAAGGGGCGTGCGCTTAGTAAAAGACCGATTTGTGTTCCCAATGAAAAAACAATAACAAAATCAGCGCATTTGTTATTTTCTCTGTCAGTTGATATGATTAATACCATCGTGAGCGCGGACAACACGACATTCATTGTTTTCCTTATCTGGCTTAGTCATAGCTACCGAATGCCCGGAAAACTTCACTTTGGTCATCAAAAGCGCTCGTCAAAAACTAGGGATAGAACAGGGAGTATTCGCATATCCTCACTTTTTTTTTCACATCTCACAGTATATTATTCACTTGTAGTCTAAAGTGAAGATTACAAGATAATGGTAGTACAGCAGATCTCGATCACATCAGCCACCAAAGAAGGATGATGGCATACTTTAAATGGATGCCGCGGATTTATTGTAGAATGGTAGCGTGTAATGGATGATACCAGAGCGAGTAAGAAAGAGTATGTCATCATAACTAGTACGAAATGTATATAAATGCATTGTTATTGAAGGGAAAAAAGATTCTTATATTGTTCAACAAGTGTGAAATAGGTTGTGGATCGCGTCAATGTGCTTCCCAGCAAAAGCCCTGCTCTTGTGTCACCACAGGATGGAGGAGCGTATTATCAGATTGGAGATATCCGCGATTTTACAACGGAGTTAGATCAGATAAAAACATAAAAAGTAGCCATTGTCCAATGTAACGGCAGTTTTCCCTCGCTTTTCTTTCTTTGTTAGCCTGTATTCTCGCTTTCTCTAAAACACTTGCCTTGTGTTATCATTAGCAAGGTAGGCAAATCGACCCATCTATACAATAGGCAAATTACTCAACAATGAAATAGATGTCACATTCTCAAGAGCACGAGGTTCCTGAAAGGATCCATGGTGATACTGAGAGCAAACATGAAGAGGAATTGCGATACTATACCACTGCTACCGAAACTGGCACACAAGAATACAATAATAAGCATGGTTCTACCGAAGACCAATCATCTGCTGATATTCATGACAAAGAACTCTCGGATGGTGTTGCTCGAGTCGAGGTAACTACCAAACAATGTGCAATGTTCATTATATTTGCTCATTACATTGATTTTCATAGGCTGCTCAAAAAGTATGGGGAAAGCGTGGTTATATCTTTTTGCTATGTGGTCTCTTTTTGGCTTCGTACATTTATTCGCTCGATGGTGTCACCACATATCAATATTTGGCCACAGCCACATCGGCATTGAGTGAACATTCCATGTCCGGTACCGTTAGCACAGCTGGTGCTATCATTATTGCTGTTGGTAAACCCTTTATGGCCAAGCTTGCTGATTACATTGGTCGTGGAGAAACCTAGTAAGTGTACAAGCTCAAAGCGGTTAATGTAAAGAATCATCATCTGATCATTGTTTTGGTATTACAGTATTGTTGTCGTTATCTTGTACTGCATTGGATACATTCTTTATGCATCTGCTCAACACATTGACCAATTTGCTGGCGCACAGATCATTTACTCTTTGGGCTATACGGGTCTCCAAATGTTGACCCAAGTGGTGCTTGCTGATGTCACAACATTACGATACCGTGCATTCTGGATTGGTGTTATGACCATGCCTTTTGTCATCAATACATGGATTGCTGGTGAAATCACCAATGGTGTGTTATCAGGTGGTGGCTGGCGCTGGGGTTATGGTATGTTTGCCATCATGGTACCTGCATGTCTTGCACCTGTTATCGGTTCATTGCTCTGGGGTCAATGGAAAGCACGCAAGTTGAATTTATTGCAAGAAAATCACAATCCCGATAAGAACTTTTTCAAGCATCCTATCCGTGCATCCAAGGTTGCCTTCCGCGATATGGACGTATGTAGATCAGCATTCATCGTATGCATTTTATATGTTGATTGACATGTTATATATAGATTCCAGGTCTTATCCTGATTGGTGCTGCACTTGCATTGATCCTTCTCCCATTAACACTTGCACCAAGTGCAAGCCAGGGCTGGAACACTCCATCAATGATTGTCATGATTGTTATCGGTTGTGTTCTATTGCCAGTATGGGCTACTTGGGAAGTGGTATTTGCCGAACGTTGGGGTTTCCAACCTATTGCACCCATGCGTTTCTTCAAGAATCTCAATATTTCAGCTGCATGCTTTATCGGCTTTTTCGATTTCGTATCATTCTACTTGCAGTACACGTACCAGTACTCATTCGTTGCTGTTGTCAAGTCTGACTGGTCACTACGCGACTTGTCATACTTTAGTTCGACACAAACGGTTGCACTGACAGTGTTTGGTATGGCTGCTGGTATCATTCTCATTTGGTGGAGAAGACCCAAATGGTTGTTGTTCAGTGGTTTGCTCATTCGCTTGCTTGGTGTTGGCTTGATGATTCACTCACGTGGTGCCAATGGTACTGATGCCGAATTGGTATGGTGTCAAATCTTGCAAGGCATTGGCGGTGGTTTTGCAGCTGTCATTATGCAGCTTGTCGCTCAGGCTCTTGTAGCACACACAGACGTTGCTATTGTTACTGCATTAGTGCTTCTCATCACTGAAATTGGCAATTCGGTTGGATCGGCTATTGCAACTGCAGTATGGACGAGCCAAATGCCTAACGAGCTTGCAGCAAATGTTCCTACCGATAATCAAACCTTGCTTAACGAATTGTATTCTTCCATCACTGTCATTCAAAGCTATCCTTCCGGTGATCCCATCCGTCAAGGTGCTATTGCTGCTTATGACCGAGTCATGTTCCATCTCGTACTCGGTGCTACTATTGTAGCTATCTTCCCACCCATTGTCGCTTTCTTCTTTGTCGATGATATTACTCTTGATGACAAGCAGAACAAGCTCGACAACCGTGATCTCACTGGTAAAAAGGATACTACCACTGACAAGGCTGAAGAAAATGTTTAATCATTCCCAATCACAACACACATTTACCTTATATACGCTCACATTTTTTCCACTCACACATTTTGAGCTTCTCAACCGTCGCATAGAATAGCCTGCTTTGAATGATTTGACATCATTCTTAATATTTCATTCTCATACATATTTACGATTCCTTGTAATATATTCTATATCATTCAGACAATTTTACATCATGCAGTGATCATTGGATATTTAAAGTGAGAGATTCTTTATAGTGGTAACTATGGAAGAATTATCTACAACTCATCATGGTAAAACTCTTCATCTTCTTCTTCAATATCGTCCTCAACCTCTTGAGCCTTCTTGATAAATTCCTCATCAGCCTTCTTTTCCTCATCTGTTTTTTCAGGTGCAGCCTTGACATCCACCTTGACCTGCTCGTCCAGCGAGGCGCCAACACCTTTGCGAATGATAGTTTCCACACGCTTGGTGAATCCATTAAGATCCTTGAGTGGGTATCCACTGCGAATAGCTGTAGTTTCATACAACACCTTGACCAGCTCGGTGGTATCAGTATCATCATCGAGACCATCACCATCAGCACGTTCCAAAAGTGTCTTGATAATAGGATGCTGTGGGTTGATTTCAAGTGTCTTTTTCTGGGATTTCATAAATTCGAGCATCATATTGTGATCCTTGTTGTTTTGACCTTGGGCAGCCATAAGACGCTCCATGTGACCAGTCAAACCAAAGTCGGCAGCAACAATGGCCATCGGTGATGTAGTGAGACGCTTAGACAATACCACCTTGTCAATCTCATCGGCAAGAATTGTTGTGAGCCATGCTGATAAGGGTGCAAACTTGCTCTTTTCCTCCTCAGTGTCGACTTGTTCCTCATCATCCAATTTGAGATCACCCTTGGCAACATTGGTAAATGTTTTACCATTGTAACCAGGCATATGCTGAACAAGCATTTCATCAATGGGATCAACCAAGAATAAGACTTCATAACCACGTGCAAGCAAGCGTTCCAAGAATGGTGATTGTTCAATCTCGGCAACTGACATGCCAGCCAAATAGTAAATGCTGTTTTGGTTGCTCTTCATGCGTTCAATGTAAGCGTCAAGACTGACACTGGCGGTACTAGGATCGTAAGATGAAGGGAAACGAAGCAAAGTGGCGAGCTTCTTGCGATGTTTGCCATCTTCAATGGCGCCATATTTAAGTGCACTGCCATATTCCTTGAAGAATTCACCATATTTTTCCTCATCATTCTTGGCAAGTTGAGAAAACATATCGAGTGCCTTCTTGACAAGATGTTTGCTGATGGTACGTAATGCACGGTGTTTTTGTAGAGTTTCACGAGATACATTCAATGGTAAATCATCAGCATCCACGACACCTTTGAGGAATGAAAGCCATTTGGGGAACAGGTCGAACTCATCGGTGATGAATACACGCTTCACAAAAAGACGGACATTGTGTGCCTTTTCAGCAAGGTTCTGGAAAAAGCCGGCATCCACCTTGGGGGGAAGATATAGAATGGATCGGAATTCGACATCACCTTCACCCTTGGTATGTGTCCAAGTCAATGGTGTACCTGAAGGATCCTTGGCAATGGCACGATAAAACTCGGTATATTCCTCATCCGTCACTTCTTTGCTATTGCGCATCCAAATAGGTTTTTGTGTGTTGATACGTTCCCACTCTCGTACAATGCGTGTTTCCTCTTCCTCTTCTTCTTGATTGTCCTCATCCAATGACTCTTCTTGAATATCATCCTCGTCATCTTGTTCCTTTACAGTGCCATCATCCTTGGGTACTTTTTCTTCGTGAGTGGACCAGAGATAGATTGGAAAGTTGATGAATTCCGAATACTTGGATACAAGATCACGTAAAGTCTTTTCATTCAAGAATTGCAATGCATCCTCCTTTAAATGTAAAGTGATCTCTGTACCACGTCCAAGTGTATTGCCACGAGGATCCTTTGCAATAACGAAATCATCCACAGCTTGACTTGACCAAACGTATTGTGTATCATCATCATTCGACTTGCTAGCAACTGTAACCTTGTCAGCGACCAAGAAGACTGAATAAAAGCCAACACCAAATTGACCAATTTGGTTCACATCGTCCTTGTTTTCTTCAAGCTTGGAAAGGAATTCTGAGGTGCCTGACTTTGCAATTGTACCGAGATTTTGCTTGAGTTGATCACGTGTCATACCCACACCAGTATCAGTAATGACAAGAGTCTTGGTTTCTGGATTGGCAGCAATCTTGATCTCGAGCTTATCCTCTGATGACAATGCTGATGAATCCGTCAATGAAATAAATCGGATCTTGTCAAGTGCGTCGGATGCATTGGAAATAAGTTCACGCAAGAAGATCTCACGCGTCTTGTAGAGTGAATTGATAATCAATGACATGAGTCGTGAAATCTCGGTCTATATAAAGAACTAAATTAATCAACATGCATCTTACAAGCATACATGTAACTTGCCTGGAATGTATATTTTTCAGTGTCTTCAAGTTGCTCCACTTGCTCAGCTGTCAAACCAGTACTAGGAGGAGGAACACCATGTTCAGATTCAAGGACAATTTGCTGTTGTTGTTGTGCGTCGCCATGCACACCAGTTACTGCAAAGAGACCTAGAAAGACCACCAGCAGCACCGCTAGCCACAGCCGGAAACCAGAATTCTTCATTATGGAAACGTGGAATGAGAGAAATGGAATCACAAAGAAAAAGGACCAAGAGCGGGATCAGAATCCGTTTTTATACCATTGGAAATTGCTGGTATGCTGACAGCTGTCGAGCTGCCATTGGTCTCTTTGTTTGTGCTGCAGGAATATCCGTGCAACGTTCGCAAATCATCAATTGCATTATAACCATCACATGATCATAGTCTATGAAGGTGCTTGTTGAAGCAATCAGCATTTCATTTGTAGTTTGGACAATGGTATAGAGATAATAAACAAGATGATGAGTTATGATAAAAGTGATAATTCTTAGTAAAACTTGTTGATCCAGGCACCCGAAATTATTATATCTTCCCCATGAATAAAATGCACAACATTAGAAACGGTACATTTGAATGCTAACGAGAATCCGACAAGTCTTTCATCTTGACATGATCTCAAACACTAAAAGCAGAAGAGTATGCCCAATGGCATTGATGAATATCTTTTCATTGCAACAGTAGCATGAGACGATAAACAAGAGAACGTGTAGCTTGGCCAATAACTCATGCACGTGTTTCAATTTCTGTTGCCATACGAAGAAGCATTGTTTCCAAGAAACAGTTCAAGAATCCATGACAACATGTTTGTGTGTCACTCTTTACGTAATGACTCGATATCGTTGTTTATTGACAATTTTTGCCGATTACTGCATGTAAAAAGTTGGAATCACTCGAATGTTAGTTTTTAACTATAAAGATGAATACAAGCTGATGTTGAGCGATATGTAGATGGTGTATGGGTATTGCATATGCTGATGGTGTTGATGTCAAATAAACTCTTCCAAGTGATCATTATAATATTAGATGGGACGATGAACTGTGCTGGCAGCTGCACGAATGTTAGTGACAAGTCTGCTCTTCTCTTGAAAGTAAGTATCGAGTGATTGAACAGTTTCAGCGGTACGTGTGGCGAGATTGCGACCTTGTTGCGATGTATCCGTATCCTCGGAAGATGTTCCCGTGATACTGAGTAGTCCACAAGTCTTGACATGTGTTTCCAGGGTATGCATAGCTGACATCAATTGCTCCAAATCACCTTGACATTACAATATCGAATTAGTTGATTTACTCTTTCTTTCTATATATGTCCCTATTCATACCTTGTGCTGCGTTAGGTTCATAGGGTGTCCATGCTGCTTTCTCACTATGAAATCAATATTTAATATGGAAGAGTCTTGTACAGTGAAGTATCACATACATCTTGTCAAAGAACTCTTGTCCTTTTTGTTCAATCGTTGAAAGTTGAGAGATGAGTGTAATGAAGGCTGATCGATATTCTTGTTGTGCTTTGGAGCTCATTTTGAAAGAGAAAGAACACAAAAGCGCGGAGTGCATCCTCTCGCTTTCCTTAAACGCTTGTACTTGGACTCTGCGTTCGCAGCTTGTTCTCTCTTTCTCCACACTTTACTGCAATACACACACGCACACACAAATATAACACACGAGTTATGCCACCCAAACGAAAGTCTACAAGCACTACAAGTCAGGCAAAACGCCAAAAACCAGCAACGAAAAAGACCAACACCAAAGCAAAGTAGGGCTGTCAACCCCCATTCACTTTAAACATGATCGCTAATCGGATCGCCTTGATTTACATGTGCTGCCATTGTCCCATTGTTCCAGAGTACAGGTAAAGAATACTTTATTGTATATGATATGAATTCTTATATGAGTGCTACTTGTTCAAAGCAGCAGGATGGCCAAGCGTCATTTGTAAAGGCATGTGAAGGATGGTTCAACAAGTACAAGGACGAGGATGAAGACATTATCTCACCTGAAGGTTGTCAAGCATTCTTTGATGATCTTGGTGTATCGCTCGAAAGTGTAATTATGATTTATATATAGAGAGAATCAATTTCAAGATTAACTTTTTGGTTGTCAATTCTATCTCCAGATCCATCCTATCCTTATTGGCTGGAAACTCAATGCCAGTAGAATGGGTATGTCAATTCTAGTATTCGATTATGCAACTGGCTAATTCCATCATTAGGTTATTTTACTAGACAAGAGTGGATTCAAGGAATGTCCAGCTTAAAGTAAGTAAAGTAGTAATATTGTCTGTGATCCAAAGATGCTAATTTCTATATAGAGTGAACTCTCCAGACATGCTCAAGGCTTTGTTACCCGAATTGGAAACAGCGATAAAGGATCCCATGCTGTTCAAAAAACTTTATCTTTTCACTTTTGGATTTGCAAAAACGACAGGTCAGAAAAGTATGGAAGTGGATGTAAGTTTTACAAGATCTCTCAACCGTTTGGTATATTCATCATGGTGCTGATTGCTTCTTTTTTATCATAGGTGGCGATTGCATTATGGCAGTTGCTCCTTGAACCACTTTCTTATCCGCACATCCAATCCTTTATCAGATTCTTGCAGGTAAGCTTATTTCATAGTATGTCATTATAGAGATTCTGATACATTAGTTCATTCACACAGGAAGAAAAACCGGTCAAAGTGATTAATAAAGACCAATGGAACAGTCTATTGGATTTCTGCCGATCAGTACCTGAAGATCTTGGAAATTATGACAGCACTTCCTCATGTAAGTAATATACAGTATGCCTTTATGGATTGTTTTGACATTTGATTATTATACAGGGCCGGTTCTACTAGATGAATATGTAGAATGGAGGGCGAGAGCATAGTGACAAGATCTCATTTTCTTCTTGTTGTATACAATCACACGTACTTTATATCATGGGGTTCTTTTTCCCTTACTCCATCAATCCCTATCCTCCGCTGTATTATATCTTTACTTATCGCGCACACCATGACACCATTTGCAACACACAGAGTCATATACAAAGAAAGATTGATTATATATTGGACATTGTTCTCTGGCATATGCTAGACAAATGAGGGATTATTCTTTGTTGGAAACTATTACAATGAATGTGGGTTGGAGCATAATGAAGAATAAAGGGACGGTGGTGATGATGGTTGATGATGGGCTGATTAGTCTTCAGAAATATCCACATTTGCATCTTCATCATTGGTAGGTGTTGGTGCATTATTAGTTCCTGTTGGTGTTGCTGGTGTACTTGCTTCTTCAGCTGCTGCTGCTGCTGCTGCTGCCGCTTGTAATTTAGCCTTGCGAGCTGCACGAAAATGAACCATTTTGCGATGCTTTGTGAGTTGACCAGGTGTAACAAAACTCTTGTGACAACCATCAATGCCACAAACAAGTTTCTTTGCACCATGCATATTGGTTTCATGGGTTTGAAGTTGATCGTATGATGTGAAGGATTTTGAACATCCATGATGGGTGCATAAGAAGGGTCGAAAATCACGTTCACCACTAGCAGCAGAAAATAATTGATCAATCTCGGCTACTGTTACTGGTTCAGTCTTGCGTTTGTTTAGAGCCATGGATTCATCTATTTTAACAGTTAGATATGATCTAGATGTAAAAAATGATGATAGTTTATACCTGATCGCCAACTTGATAATTGAATTTCTCCTCCATCCAATGTGTAAAATGTCAATGGCGTAGGTTTCCACCGACGTGCCTTGACATCCTTATATTTCAATATATCTTTTCTTGCCTTGCTCGATGTATGATGTAAACGTGATGATGATCCTCGAGCAGGTGTTGCTGGTTGGCTATCGTCTACTGTACTATCATCTTCTGTACTATAATAAAAAAAACAATCCATGTTAACGATGCCATCCATGCAGGATATTCAAAGTTCACATTATACTGCTTACGTTTCTTTGAGTTTTGTTGCTAACGCTGATCGTCGTCCACCTCGACTGACTTTCGGTTTCTTGTTGGGTGATCCAGTATCGTCTTCTAATGCTTGCTTGGTGGGTGCTGGCGATGAGCTGGTGGAAGCACCGGCGGACGACGATGGAGAAGAAGTTCCTTTGTCTGATTTAGCTGGTGAAGGACCATTCAATCGTAATTTGATCTTGAGTGCAGGTTGTGCCATGGATAAAAAGTTTATGTATGTAAAGGAAAAAAGAACAAGGTGAGGAAGAGGGTGGTTGGGTAGAAGGATATTACAGGATGAATCGGGCGTGTATGTTCTCAAGGTCTTTGCACTCTCTCTTTATTCGTTTGTTCTCCTAAATAGTCCGACAAGAATTAAAGCGTGTGCTGTTACTAACGACCAGGAGGATGCTTCAGTTGATGGAAACGTCAACCAACAAAACTCAATGATTATCAGCACGATCGTTCTATTGCAAATCATTAATAAAACATCCAATTATTTTACATCATACTCCTTTTTACCTTATTACTGCCTTGGATAAAGAATGGCCAGGTACACTCCTTGTTAAAAGATACGGAAGACAATGAAAGTACCATGAATAGAATTGATAATGTAATGATCTTGCAAACACGATCCCAATGAAATTGGATGTAAACATAGTAACAATGATTTCTAATGATCATTCAACATATGAGACAATGAAACCAAATAGTATTCTTCCTCTTACCGTCAGCCGAGATAATCCTCCGTTTGTTCTGAAATCCTTCAATAAACACTCTGAAAAGATGCCTGTATTCGAGTGAGAAGCAAGTTGTTATGGATGGGATCCTTCACTTACCCTCGGCACCATATGAATCCAACAAACAGCAATAAAACCGTGATTTGGCCGAGTAGCAATGCATTGGCAAATTCTTTCGAAATGAACACCTTTGCATCCACCATGCGCCAGTTCACAGTCCATCGATAATCAAATACACGACTAAACTCAAATGCACGAGCCATGTAGGATCCAGGGTATGTTGTCAAGAATGGATATGCTAATCCCACCTATTTCAATTATAAGCATGTCATCTTTTCCATCGAAACTAATCTCTTACCTGGATACCAGCAATCACACAAAGATAGGAAAGGGTGGTCCATGCACCAAGCGATTGCCATAACAACACACCAAATGCAGGAAAGAATAATAACACATTCATCTTGATTGATAATGCTACACTACAAGGCATACACACACATGCTCATTTAGTCACATGATGATAGGGTGGATGAACATCGCCATGTTACCTATACAATATACAGGCACCAAGCCAACGTCTATGAAGCATTGCTAATATACAGCAATACATGAAGAACATGGCAACGGGATCATTGAAGCATCGAAGCACGTAAATCGAGTGGAGCCGTTTAGAGATACAAAGAAGAATGAGCGTGTAAGGCGGGATCTTTTTGGAGTGACGATAAATGGCAAATACGACAGCCTGAGTTGCAACATAGATGCTTGCAAATACGTATTGTGCAAGTCGAATATTGTTGCCATGATCCGTGAGATAATATAGTGCTGAATACACATAGACAAATCCTGCTGGATACCTTTATAAATGGTTCATGAGTACCACACGATGCTATCCAACGATTTGCACTTACACGAGCGGCCCAGTATCTCCTCTCAACTGCATATAGTCTCGTTCACCATCCAAGAAACCTTTGACTTCTTGCATATATGCCACCCAGTCAATTTCAGTATCTACAATGTCAATACACGTATGAGAGACATGGTGTGCCTTGGGTACGATGATCAACTTACACGCGACCTTGTTGATGATTAGCCCATTGAAGACAAGCTCCCCAATGAGTAGCAAGGAAGCAAGATACCCAATGTAGTCGCGATCAAAGACAAGTCGCCGAGGAAAGGCTATAATATCCATCGAAGCATAAGAGACAGGGTCGCTTGCTTAAAAGGTGACACATGATTTCGGGTCGTTGGTAGGCACTCTTGCTAATTTCAATCGCAGATGGTGTTGCCAATGCCAACCGACGTGTTGACACTACCATGATGATCCGATCATTGCCCTGCTGTTAATCAAATGATATGTTATGCATTACAATGATCATAGAGAATAGACATGATTGAATAAAGATAATATAATTGGTTTTCGCATTCACTATCGGTGCCTGAAGCGATCACGTGTGTGGTGCTATGCTTGACATTTGCTGAACAACGTCGCAACAAGCAAGATATCATCGATCTTCACTTCAAATAAGGAAATTATCCCTGCGATTGCATCATTATAACTGAAAGCACGATATATGTAATATGAAGGAATTTTACTAAATGTAACCAACACAATCAATCTTGATGCTTTAAAAAAGTTAAACTACAAATGTGATTTATGTGCATTGGTTATGAATGCGGGTGATTATGGACAATCTTGGAATAGTGCATCAATGTGGCGGTGATGGATGACAACCTGATGAACATGACATGTCTAAAGACATCAACATGTGACCTGCTACTGTGATGGTGGTGGACTGTGCGTATACAAAATCAGTTATTGATGTAACAATGACGTCGAGAATCACTTGTGATTGAGCTTATCGGTCGGAAATGATCCGTATAGCAGTATGTGATTAAATATGTATGGAAGCTTAAAGTACATGCACTAGTAGAGTCACAAGCATGTAATAATGATCCACCGTTATATCGAAGTATGTTATTACTATGTTGGTATCATTATTCCCCAATAAAGCACTTGAACAATGTCATAGAAATGAATAGTATGATGATAATGCATAAATTGGATAGTGATGTTTGGGTGTGATTTACGCACTGTATCAGTAAAAGGAAAGGCGGCGGAGCTTGGTGCAGAGCCAGTGTCAAGTGAAGCGAATCCTTGTGTACATGAAGGATCTCCCTCTCATCCATCCATCAGTGGGGTAAGACATTAAACCATCATCCATCAACAATACGACTTTCAGCATGTGCATCGATCCAACTCTTGTCTCGTTTACGTAAAAAGACAGCGATCGAGCGTAACATTGCAACCCAATGGTCGATTCAACGAATTTAAATGAACACCACCACCAACTCAACATGTTCTCTTTCCATCTTAGTTAAAAGAAAATGGTCACTCCTGTGGTGAAGCACAAGATCATCAAGAAGCGCACTGCTCCCTTCAAGCGCCACCAATCCGACCGTTTCGCTCGTGTTGGTGTAAGTGGTGGATATGGATATACGTTGTCACATGATATAGGGGTTGCTAAGGTGATGATATAATAGGAATCGTGGAGAAAGCCCAAGGGTATCGACAATGCTATGCGTCGTCGTTTCAAGGGTCAAGCTGCTATGCCCAAGATTGGTTATGGCTCTGCCAAGAAGACTCGTCATATGTTGCCCAATGGTTTCCGCAAGTTCACCGTTAGCAACGTTAAGCAACTTGATTTGCTTTTGATGCACAACCGTAGCTACGCTGCTGAAATTGCCCACAACATCTGTGCCAAGAAGCGTGTCGAGATCATTGAACGTGCTG
Source organism: Lichtheimia hyalospora FSU 10163 (assembly GCA_025094155.1). Taxonomy (NCBI): domain Eukaryota; kingdom Fungi; phylum Mucoromycota; class Mucoromycetes; order Mucorales; family Lichtheimiaceae; genus Lichtheimia; species Lichtheimia hyalospora. Next base: position 76,875 of record PTRB01000025.1, read on the forward strand.
CTCAACTTAACGTCAAGGTCATCAACGCTGGTGCTCGTCTCCGCTCCCAAGAGTAAATGATGATCGTTTCTTCTTCATCTCTCACAATAAAAAGATGGAAAGTTAATATACTTTGTATCTTTGCAGTAGCTTGTTCGTGTTGAAAGAAATTAGGATAAGGGATAGTTCATTTTCACACTCTGGTGTCAATAGCGAATTGCATATGGGAATCACCGATAACTAAGCTGCATTGTAGCGAATGTGTTGGTTAGAGCATGAGGATATAATGGATAAACGTTTTAGCCGTTCGGCATTCGTCGCCAAGAAAGATATGTGGATAATAGCCTTTTCAAGTATCCCAAGTCTCGATCAATTGTACTCTACGCCATTTCCCGCGCCTCAAGGTTTCCTCAATTAGAAAGATACGCGTTGAACATTGGATGCTATATACAGTGTCGTAGAATCTTTCAGAAAGAATTTGATGGCAGACACAACAAATATTAATCTACACGTGCTTGTCACTTATGTGATTTTCAACAGTTATCTCATTGGTGTATTGTACCAATGCAATGTATTCCCCAGGTCGCCCGTTCCTGTTGTTATCGGCTCCTGCCGCTTATCCCGCGTAATGCTCTTTTTCCATTGCAGGCTGAGGACCCAGATTATTAGCTGCCGTTTATATTTTTAGTCCATGAATCAATTGGTTGAACTAGTCAATGAATAAAAGTCATCGTGATAATTAGCTTAGCAAATATTGCTCAAACTTCATTGGTGAACACATTTTTAATGAAAGGGCATAGAGATGATGAAGGGATCTCAAAAAAGCCGCGATCCATGACGTATTTTTTTAGGAGAGAGGAAGAGACAAGCGTGCATTGCTTATTCACTGTTGCACACCGATGGATGCGCTATATGAAAAATTGAAAACGAGAAGTGAGATCTTTGCTGATGAGGATAAACTCTCCATAAACAACAAGTAATACTAGCCACACAAATCAATATGATTCATTCTCCACCATTCAACAATTCATTGTTGTTACGGATTGTTGGCTAGCGGAGCGAAATCGGCATTTAATGTGAATGCATAGGTCACTTTTGTGCCGGGAACCAAGACAGGTCACGATGGTACTTGCTTAGACTATAGTGAATATCACACGATGGTCATAGCGCCGAACGGGCCATGATGGTTTTTCATATGTGAACTATTGCCGACGTGTGTGGAAGAGATACACAATTTTGATTTTACTCACGGTCTAGTTGACCTATCACTGCAACGGGATTATACCTATCCACATTTCTTAGTAACACGGAAACGTATCACTATGCCCAATGTTCACCAGCCAACGCGTTCCAGCTTATTCTTTATTCACACACACACCAAGTAACAGTTGCGATTTTACTCACCATCTGGTGATTTCCCGCTCGAGCCACAAGTATAAACACTTGTATATTTTATCAAGAAAGGAGCGGGATTTCACATACACAATCACACACGCCGCCAAAACAAACAACAATACTGCTGGGGAGGAGAGAGAACAAGGGATCGGCCATCATATGGTGTGAATTCAATCATGTCATCTATGCCATTTTCAGGTTTTATTGTTGCTTCTATGCTCATTATAATCTCGGGAACCAACCTGGGCAACATAGTGAGCCAATGGTCAAAGGCTTTTTGTGCTTCGATCACTCCTGCTCATCACCAACTACCCTTGTAAAGCAGCTACCCCTTTGTGCAGGTTGTTTAGCTCAGAATTGATGTGATTCAACTGCAGATCCTCTTGCTTAATCTGCTCATGTTATTGAGATGCATGCAATGTTTCAGTACTCATTGTTCAAGTATACAAATACACACTCATGCTTGCATTTTGTGTGATGGACAACAAATGTAATGTGCTACCATGATGATCATCTTTCATGAACCATATGATGTGATTCAACCATTATGCAATAGGATAAGGCATTTGTCATTTTTGTCTGCATTTTCGACTGATAGCAAATGTTGTTTCCACGCGGTGACCATGCTTTTTCTTCCATGCAAGCCTTTTTTTTACGTATGGATGACATAAGGAGGAGTACTATCCATCAATGGATGTTGCTTGAATAGGCTAATGTATGTGTGATTTTGCTGGAACGAAAAGAGAACATTATATTGACCCGGGCGGCTCGGATGGTTGTATTTGGTGAGAGAGCAACCATGTGGGCAAGTCCGATCATGGTCCCAGGGTGAGTGGTTGAAAGGCACTCTTGTGTATGTGTGTGTCACCAGTGTTCAGGTTCTAGGCTCTGTTCTACCTTGATTTCCATATTTGGTCTTTCCCCTTTCTACAGTCTGGTGGATCGGGTCCCCCCTCGCTTTCAACTAGTCCCCCCAAAAAAGTCTTTTTGTCATTTTGCACATGCTCGAAAAATGTATATATATAAACCCGTTCAATCATCTACCATTCTTCCTCCCCTTCTTTTCTACATCCGTTTTCAACTATACAATGCTTGTCATGTCGTCAATGATGCTCGATAACCAACAGCAGCAACATCAGCAACAATCGCATTCGCGTGATCAACATCCTCGTCGCAATTCCTTTTCATCATTTGTACGCACCTTGTTGTTGTTTGTGTCGCCATCTGCCAACCATGACGATGAAACATCATCGACAAGCAGTAATCATCAAGACATTCCAGATGAATGCAAAAAGGATGCCAATCACAATGACAGCCTTTTCATGGAAATGTATGTTTCCTTCCCAGCTCTCGAAGATCAAGATGTTTCCGAAAGCAACTCTTGTGCAGCAGAACAACGAAATGGCACTTCGTCCTTCATTGTTGGCTCCAGTAATCGCGTTCTATGCTGATCAACTTTCTCCACATTACCATTATTTGCATCCTTTCATATATACCAATCTTTCATGATATTTCATCCTTGTTCAATTCATTGTATATTATCCCGAGTTTTCTCATGCCCCTCACTATTTATCTATGTACAAAACCCAATCACTGTCTAGCACAGAAAGTACAACACCAAGAAACACGCTTGAATAACCCAACCCATCTTATTCTCCCCTTCCATACATTATGCATGTAAACATTAATACAAAGCGCTTTCTGAAAGGCAATCGGCCCTTCCATATGCGCAGGACGCACAATATTTTCTTCATGCTTGGGGGTTTGGTTCTTTGTTTCCTCTATAAGCTATATAGACATTGGCGTTTTGTAAAATGCCGAATGGTTCATTGACTACTTTTAAATAGCAGATTCTTGGACCACAACGAAATCCAGCATCATCATCGTGTGTGCAATAAGATTCAACCTACAGCACCTTGAAACATGTATATACGCATTATGCTGCAACTGCAACGTCTCATCTTTCTCATAGACATCCTACTTTTGACAAGCGCAGCATTCCTCGACACAGCCTTTGGGGAAAAATAACCTTTTGTATATCATCATATGCTTGTGTCAGTTGCTCTTGTGTATATGGACACAGGCAAATCTCGTTGCCTATCACAAGCAAAAGTTGACAAGCCTCGCATGTGATTTGGTGCCAATGCCTCGTTCTTTGACACACACTCGGCAAAATCCTCTTGTCACAAGATTTGCCACGCAACCTTGCCTTATTTTCCCTTGAGCCATTGGGATACCCTATATCATACTGCGTCTGATCAACATTGTGATAAAGTAATGGGCATGTGTGTATAGTGGGATCGGATATGTAGGTTGATACTTGGGCCAAAATCACCCCCAGTTAACTGGGTATGTACATCATGATGGTGGCAGTAGTGTGAATGACTCTTGGCATAAGGTGGTGGTGGTGGTGGTGGTGGTAATGAGTGATTTTCCGCAAAAATGACTCGCGGCTTTTTTCTTCATGCATGTGCATAGGTAGAGCTCACACTCTCCTTGCTGGGACAGAATTCTATGGTGTGAGCTCTTGATGGGTGAAATCCACTCCTTTCTGTGTGTTATGATGATGATGATGATGGGACCCCTCATTTTTTGTTGCTGCACCATGATTCATGTACTATATCGCTTCCATATCCGATCCGTGTCTATCACATTCGTCGATCATTATACCCAATAATAATATACTATACCATTGGTGATATAGGAATTCAGAATTGAGATGTGCAACATGATTTGTTCAGTTGGCCTTAATCTCTTAATCATATCATAGCCCCATATATGAGCAGGGACACAAAAATGCATCTTTCCTTGGTTGTGTGTACATCCGACAAACGCCCTTTGTAGTGGTTATCCTTTACAATAATCCCCTTCCCCGCTTCAAATCTCTCCTCCGCTTATACAGTATCATCTGCACCTTTAGTGGAAGATATTTATTACAGCTTGTAATCATCTCAGCCCCACTTTTGCAAGCATCCCCCCGCAGACTTGTTGATCCCAAATCTACCAACATGCAAAACAAGAGTTTAAAATCAGAGAGTATGCTTTATCCCTGTATCCAGCAGGATGATGGAGGAGTTGACGAGTATCTATCCACAGGTGATATGCGTTTCTAATATTCCAGATATGCTGTATACCAGTTGCAGTATCCATAGGCGTTGCATCCCATACTGACACACGCACACACACACGCACCTCCTTCTGCTACCCTGATTGGAGCAATGGGTATCACATGGTAAACGGATTACTCTTTTTGAGTATCTTATGGTTATATGTTGTTCTATCGGACATTAACGGATCACGTCTCTCCAAAAGAATATTGCCAAGTGGCTCATTACCATTGTTACATTATTTTTACCCCCAATCCTTGTTGGCTACGCCATTAGTAAATATCACCAATAGACCTGAGATATTCAGGTGGTATTGCTCAGCAAGGGTACATGATCCAAGATCAGCTGGTCATGGAAACCCTGCATGTTTTAAAAGTGCCAAGGAGAACAAATAATGGATGAGTAGTCATGTTTTGCTGCATCAACACATGAAGATGTATTAGGAATCTCACAATCCCTTACAAGGACAAATGTTTATTATCATCATTAGCCAAGTGCTGTAACAGGTATGTCTCTTTTGCATCATACGTGATATGAACCATGGACAATGGAGTAAACGATCTCGAATGATAAAAGTCGAGTACGAATGATCAGTTATTATTTGGATGTGTAAAGAAAGCAATGATTATCTAGAATGACTAGCCGATGCAAAAATATGGGAAAGAAATGTTGCGTATGAGTGTTGATACAAGGCGTGTGAGTGAGAGAGTGTGTATGTGTAATGGTTTCAATGCTGGCATCTTCAATCCGAGTCTTCTTCTTCATCATCAGATGAAGGAGCTTCGATCATTCTAACGCCATTGACGGTGATACCTTCATCATCATCATCATCATCATTTTCTTCATCTTGTTCATCATCTTCGTCCATAATATCTTGATCGTCATCAGATGAGTCTTGTTCCAAGCCTTCTACACCATCATCTTCATCATCATCGTCTTCCAATAGTGCACGCATTTCATCATCATCAAAGTCATCTTCATCGTCATCCACATTGTCGATATCCTCATCATCATCATCAAGACCACCGGGTATCGAGGACATCATGGCTCGCCAGACTTCATCTTCATTTTGTTCATCTTCCAAATCCTCGCCTTCCAATTTGCGCTTCTTCTTGCTAGATTCCTCATCCAAATCTTCACCAGCACGCTTCTGTTGGAAATACTTGTGGAAGAAGATCTAATATACATTCCTCATCTCAGTAATCACGTTTCCACTTTTAAACTTGTTTCTCTTACCTCATCCACTGGTACATCCTCAATCTTTTTACGCCAGAATGCTTCCGAATTGACAGGGACGGCATGTTCTTGTTGTGTACCACGCGTCATCAAGATACCACCATCTTGACGACCAGGAAGAGGTTGCATGATAGATTTGCCACGTGTTGTTGTAGCCTTTTTGGGATTACGGTAAACAAATCGATCCAGAAAGTGAATAAGTGTAAAGTTGTGCATGTCAGATTGTTCGGCAATCTTTTCATCGTTGAACAGCATGTTGGCAAATTTGGCCACTGAAGGATGGTAATGATTTCTGAAAGGTATCAATTCCCATAAGCAACTAGTCTCGGCTTTACTGAAACGGGGATCACGTTTACGACCATCGTAATAGTTGGCTCGTGCGTTGTTTTGTGTTGGTTTCTTATCGGACTTGTCATTATCATTATCCTCTTCATCCTCTTCAGAAGGTGCATCCTCGAAGTGTTCTTCTTCATCATCTTCTTCTGCAGTAGTAAGCATTGCTTTCAAACCAGGATGTGTCTCTGTCAACTGGAATTTCATTAATAACCATTCACATATAAAAAAAAATAAAGCAAACTTACTTGACTTAAGAGATACAGAACACCACAAATGAATGGAGGTTGATGATGACCTGCAATTTGCAACATGCGCTTGACGAAAGCCTTGATACGCTTGAGATCGGTATCAGCACGAATGGCCTTGAACAACAAGTTCAGATACATGGTTTGTTTGGAAGTTGTCAAGAGTCGAGTATCAAGAAGTGATTCGTAGAGTGTACGATAGAATCGATCAGCTGCAAATTGTCTGGAGAGTGAAATGGTGAAGATAAGAGAAAGTGCTTGAATGGCAGTGTTGATGAAAGCTGTGTGTGTAATCTTGTAAAGAATTTCCAAATGCCTTTCCACACTATTGAACCATTTAGTATACATTGAATTGCTCGTATCCAACTAACTACTTACATTTCATCGGCAATCTTGGCAAAGTGGAAAGCACGATTGACACCAGTGAGAATAGCAGCAATCATCTTGCTGCGAACTTCATCCATTTGTTCTTCAGTGTTCTTCTTGGGTTCAGGTTTCTTCTTGCCATGTTTTCCACCCTTCTTTTTGTTCTTCTTCTTCTTATCATTGACAGGTACCAATTTGACATCACCATTCTCTTCCTCTTGTTCCACCAAATTCAATAAACGTCGGAAAAAGATAAAGTATATCTCGATGAGCTTGTTGGCGACTCCGGTATCTTTGGCTGTCAAGATGGTTTGATTAAGTGTGATAAGCGAATAATATTGTGCACGCTCCGATACATCAGGCAACAGCAACAATTGTTCAACTTCACGAACAACGAATGGTTTCATGCCAGGATGAGCCACCAATAAATCGATAATGAATTGGGATGCTTTAGCTGCCACCTTGTTTTCGGAATCACCAAGCTTATTGACAAGCAACTTGAGCAAATTCTGTTCTTGTTCCGGCTTTCCAACAAGTAAATCATGAATACATCGAATCATAGCCATACGAACATGAACAAGAGGATCATGTGAAAGTGCCTATTCAATCCATATTACGTCTCTATATCATTCCACTCATATCTTGTCTATCAACCTACCTCAATCTGTTGAACGAGCTGGTAGTAATATTTTTTCAAATGGTCTTCAAAGTACCATAATACGAGATGCTTATCCTTGACACCATGTGCAGCAAGTGGTTGATCAGCAAAGTACTTGAGCTTACGGTCAGGAAGAACAGATCCAAGGAACAAATCCTTTAAGCTCTCAAGTGCCATGACAGCTTCCTTTCGACCCTTCTTTTTTGACATGGCAAGCATCGTATCCATTGTCTTTAAGCTGTGAACAGGCGATTCTTGCACCAGCAACGTCAAAGCAGACACCTTATCGTTGAGTGTACCCGAAGCCAGAATGTTGGAAACAAAGTTGCGATCGCTGGTGGAGAGTGCACCGGTCAAGTCGACAAGCTCATTCTCCTTCTTGAGTAACTGTTTGGCATAAGACTTTTTCTCGGCGATCTTTTCAGCAGAGAGTTGCACATCGTTGGGAGTGATCTCTGCAAGTTCAATAGTGTACCATTGAGAAGTCGGTTCAAGGATCGCTTTATCGGGCATGGCGATCTACAAAAGTGTCAAGGAAGAAAGCTGATCAAGCCTTCCCGAACCCGAAAATAATTTTCTTGGGTGGCGGGCGGACATCTAACAAAGGCACCACCACCATTCATGCTCTCATGGATTCCATGGTTACGTGTAGACAACCACACCCCAGCCCATTGAATGACAATGATACAAATGATTCTATTATCTTTGAGATATAAATACAATGAACTAAACTCTATAACACTTTATACAAATGGACTTGACTTATTTCATCCAATTCATCATCATGTAATTGATCCTGGAACCACCCTCCCTCATAATCCAACTTGATTTCCTTTACCCATCCTTTCATAAGTTTGTTTGGAGAAAGATTTGCTTCCCGAAGTTGTTCTTGTAATGAAGGCAAGGTCACCAGTAGTAATCCTGATCGTTTCTTTGTTTCGGATCGGATAAACTTCCAAATTTGCTGTTGTATGGGTAACTCATTGAAGAATTGGAATACATTGTTCATGATAACAATATCGGCTTGCTGATTGATAAGTTCAGGCACTTGCTGGATATCCTTGCAAACAATCTATCGAGTATGGTTGACTCAGGATCCACATTTTTGATTCTAACTTTATATTATCATCATGCTTACCTCTACCCGATCACCCATTTTGTACTTGTTAACCATGTCTTGTTGTAGCTTGCAGAACCATTCATTCAATTCAACGCCAATCAACTTTTTTGCCCGTGTAAACAAGTAACCCGAGTAAAGCACAGCGCCTAACCGAGAACCAATATCCACAATCACCTTGTCCTTGACGCGGTTAGCCAAAGCCACTTGATATAAGAATTGCAGTTGCATGACAGATGCCGAATGTGAAATGAAATCTAAACATCAAGATATAAGTTATCACTAGCTAGTAACCATGCCATTCCTATTCACTTACTCAAAGGTTGTGTATTTCGTGACATGCAGTCAACACAATAGTTACGCGAGAGCTTTCCCCGATCACACAAATCATCCACATCATCCTCAGTGAAAAGAAAACCATCCACATGGACCGTGTTTTGCTCTGTATAACCCGCAAACTAGATCATGCATAGGGATGAGATCCATGTTAAATGCAGTCTTGTATGAACAACTCACGTCTTTGGTATCTGGTATCATTGTCTTTTCGCCTGGTGCTTCAGCTGATATCGGTACGCGGGATCGCAGGTCTTTCACAATACGTCCCAGCCGTTGCAACTTGGCATCGCTCACAGGTTGAAATCCTTGTTCGTCATTGGCTTCCATGTCGAGATCGTCACTGGCATTGTCATGATTATGGAGTTGTTGGTGATATTCATCTATGGAGGAGTACGATCGTCAGTAAAAAAGTATTAAGCAAGTCCCTCAAGTGCCTACCAAGTGCTGAGCGTGCAAAACTATCAAATTCATGCAACTGTGCGTCGTTCAGTTGCGAGATAAGGTTGATGAAAGCCTCCTTTGAGGTATCTAGGTTGTTGTTTTCGGACGACATGCAAGATAAAAAGGTGTTGGAGTGCAAAAAGAAATTGCTGGGAGTCACATAGAGCGAGATAATTTATCAAAGTAACTAGCGGATGTTGATAACCCAATGTCACTTGTATACTATTCATCATTACTTTCGTATTATATTCACATAGATAAACTTGACAATGAAGATTCCATATTAATATCGATTTGATAACGTGGTCGCTCTCCCATTATGATGAAATAGCACTTGTGCATCAGTGATAGGTCGCTGCAGTTGGCAATCAAATTAGTCTCGATCTATAAATGATATTCTTTTTCAACAAGTTGTCAATAATGACGTGCTCATGGTATCATTTCATCCCGAAAATTAAGCATCGACCACAGTCCTATTTGATATCATGATAAGTTTAAGCATGTGGAAGCATGGGAGCTAAAGTGTTCCAATGTACTACTACTGCCGGTAACATACTGCGTTAAAAATAGATATCCTTGACATCTCTTGTATTGCATTGATGATAGATTGTAACCCAATAAACGAAATAGATGTGTGACAATAATGTCTTGCTTTTATGTGGGGAGAATGGTTGCCCATAGAAAGAAAGAGAGTTGTGGTGGATCGAACTGATAAAGGGGTTAAGCATCTTAGATACTACATCAAAGGAGTTGAATCATCAGAAACTGATAGGCTATGATACTGTAACTAAAGCAATACATGCTTGTGTCTAAAGATGGTGTATACACTTCAATATTGGAGATGTCAATTTCATACCCAGATGGCGCAAAGTACGTTGTTATTACCAAACTGTTTGGGTATCATGCATAAGTTCCCCCTTTTCTATAAACAACCTTGCTTCAACTATGGGATTACTTCTCACCATTACTAAACAAATCATACTTAAAAGCACCTTTTATTAAATGAACATGGGTTGATAATAGAATCTAACAATGACGTATATTCACTTGGCAATGTAAAAAAGTATTTCTTTATTTCGTTTATGGAATCAGTCCCGACAGCATCTTTCATGCAGACAATGAACCAAGTGTGTGTGCAAGTGTTCTTGAATGATTACTTCAAGTCCAACAATGTACACACGTCATTGACCATGGACCGAATAAGATTTGTCAGCGAGTAGGACATTGGGTGGGAAAAATCCATCTCTCTCTTCTTGTTCCTTTTACGTTGTTGTTATGGTGGACAATTTGGTATCCCTTCCTACGTTTGTACGGCTTTCTGAGCGTGTATGGCGAGTACTTGGCTTAAACCCAGGAAAATTCACTTTACAAGGTACGTTCTTTATTTTTACTATGCAATGGGGGACACTAGTGCTTAGCGATGGGCAATGAACACTTTGACATTAGGTACCAACACGTATTTACTTGGTACGGGAGCACGTAAACTTCTTATCGACGCAGGTCAAGGAATTCCTGAATATGTGCCGTTACTTGAAGAATCTCTCAAGAGCATATCACCCAGTGCATACATATCGGATATCATTGTGACACATGCACACCCTGATCATTTTGGTGGTCTCAAAGACATTCTTGCATCATCCGTGCTCAACAGTCGTCGTAATATCCGTATTCATAAATATCCTGCTTCCTCCAAGAATGCTGAAGGGCATCGTGGATTTCCTCAAGATGTTCCTTTTTCTCCACTCCAAGATAATCAAATCTTCAAGATTGATCCTTCACTCACACTTCGGGTGCTCTATACTCCTGGTCATACAAAGGATCATTGTGCTTTCTTACTCGAAGAAGAACAAAGCTTATTCACTGCTGATTGTGTCTTGGGTCAAGGCACTGCTGTATTTGAAGATTTGTCAGAATATCTCCAAGGATTGCGTCGGTTATTGGCGCTTGAACCTAAACGATTGTATCCAGGACACGGTCCAGTGGTTGAAGAAGGTATTGCCAAGATCACTGAATACATTCAACATCGAGAAGAACGAGAGAAACAAGTAGTGGACGTGATGACTTCCAAAGGACCAGAAAACACATGGTCAGCAACAGATATTGCTGGCAAAATATACCAAGGACTCCCAACGACTTTATTCCTAGCAGCTACACGAGGTGTAGTATTACATTTACTCAAACTTGAAAAGGATGGAAGAGTATGTCTCACAGAAGGCTCATCAGAAGATAGCGATGTGATGGATCTGATTGATAAAGAATGGCGTTGGATTGGCTGATTATATTAGAGGCGCATATAGGATGTACAATAAATTTCTCTATTCTTCATTTTCTCCAGTAAGCATGTTGACCATGTCTTGAAGATCTTGATTGTCTAGACATAAAGGAATGAGCATACATAAAGATATTCTCAACAACTTTACATACCTGGGTTTAATTCCAAAGCTCGCTTGAATGATGCAATTGCTTCGTCATACTTGTCAAGAACAGCATCTTCATCCTCAAGTAAATTGGATTGGGTCAACTGAAGCATAGCGAGCTGTGGTAACAGAGTTAATCCTTTGCATATGTGACATTGAGTGAAATGTCATTTACCAGCTCCATGCCACGTGCATATTCTTGCTTATTCTGTTCCTTGTAGATCTTGTTGGCTGTGGAAATTAACTTTTCAATCTCGTCGCACAGATCCTACATACCACAGTGAGTCGCATCGTGGAAGAAAATTGCCACTGTGTTACCTGTTGCTTTCCAGTATCTTGAATAAACTTTTGCTTATGTAATAAACTGGCAGCCCATAATGCTTGAGATTCTGGATCCTCTTGATATGTAAAGTGTTGAATGTAACGTACAAGGGCATCAAGGACAAGTGAAATATGTTGGAAATGAATGGGTTGATCCAAAAGCTGAGCGTAGGCGTGCAAGTTCTCCAATGTTGAACGGACCTGTTTTGTGGGCGATTTATCCAAAGAAGGTAGCACCTAAGTGGATGGATGGGACATTACTATGGTGATTGTCGATTACCATGACAATAAACCTACCTTGTCAATGGCATCCAAAGCGTCTTTACATAACTTGATTTCTTCCCTGGTGACTTTTTGTTTGTTGATCATCTCCTCACTAGGCTGTTCCTCTTCATCTTGATCTTCTGAATCCCACATCTCCTCATATAAAGCATTTTGTCGCTTTCGAATGAAAATAGCGAGATCCATTGCTGCACGTGCCAACAAGAGTTGCTGTTGATCATCCAATGATTGTTTCTTGTCAAGACCACGCAAGATGTCTAAACCTTCTCGTAAACTTTCTTCCACATGAATAGCGCGTCCAAGTTCAATAAGACATGTTGCATAACCGATTCGGTCATCAGCTTCCTTTTCTTGATACTGTTCCAATGCTAAATCAAATAGTCGTCGTACAAGATGATCATCCCGTTGTTTGCTGTTTTGTGATGCTTCAGTCATTGCCATATCCAAGAGCTCCTGTGCGCTTGGTGTTGCAGTGTGTTCGTTTCCTTGCTCGTCTTTGCGTACAAAGCTAATCTCAATCTCGCCGACATCGCAACCTTGACATTCTGGATCGGTGCACTCTTCCACATGACCTTCTTTCTGAGACGATCGGGCACGTTTGGCGCGAACAGCTACTGCACCAGTGCTGGATTCAGGCTCGGCATCGGCTTGTCGTTTTGACATGTGGGAGCGGGGAAAAAGAAAAAGGACAAAGAAGGAGCAACTGCACTGGGTGGCCTAGCAACCTGCTTTTTTTTTTTACACTCCCACATTAACAGCATGGTGCGCATTGTTCCATGGACCAGTTTTGAAGAATTCGAGACGGTACAAAAGTGGTTATATTCTCAAACACCAGAAGAAGCTCAATGGGGTGTCGATCGGGTAAGATCAAACATGGACACGATTAGTTATGCAAGACACACCTAACATGAAGAGGTTGGATAGGTAGCTGCTTGGATAAGTCGCGGTTGTGTGCCCGTAGCTGTTGAATGCACAGCTACATTGATACAACTACGACTAAGGGATCGAGGACATACGATATTATCACAACGCGAATTACGACATTTGTATTCCATAGCACTCATTAGGTAAATGATCAGAGGAAGGATCACGTGGATTTATGGATTAAATGATCAAAGTATAGATTGGTTAACGGAATGGTCGATATTGAACAACAGGGCAACCTTGTACGAGCTACATCTGTTGTCGCAGCACAGTTGGGATTGCCTTTGTGGTTTGTTGATATACGCCATGCTGCTACACATGAACATCTTCCAGGCCTATCTGTTTTACGTGATGCAGCTGAACAGGTAAATGAAAATGGGTATACCGATAAGGTTTGGATCGATGCTGATCTTGAGAATAGGCATTACAATGGCTCTACGATTTTTACTGGGCATTGGAACTGAAGCCTGAGAAGTCGCCTATGCTTGATGACACCAAGGTGCTTTCTATTCGAGTGGCTTTAAAACAATACAAGGATGCTAGGAAAGCATTTATTAAAGGTAAGCTAGGATCACTATTACAAGATCACGACTGATCAAATGAATAGATTTAAAACGCGGTCGACCTACTAGCAATGATCACGAGGGAGCCTTGAAAAGATTCATGAAAGCTGTATCAGGACCTTACATCCGAGACGCTGTAGTTCCTGAACTATTGAAACCTGGTGGTTTAGTTCCTGTCAGTAAAAAGTACGTTATGCTATGATGATAGAGTGCGTCATAAGAGATACTGATTATTTTATGATATTGTAGGAAACGCCCAAGTTTGGACTATATGGTCTTGTCAAAGGATTTGCTTGATTTATGGACCCCTATCCTACGTGAACTGGATCGGGCATACTCTGACTTTGGCAAGGAACTGATCGATGCCATTGTGAAGCGATTGGATGTTAAGGAAGGTAAGCGTTTCATTGTAAAAAAAAAATCCATCATTGATATTAAAATTTCATTGTATAGAATACAAAATCAACAATGAGCTTTCTTATCTTGTGTCAGAGCCATTGGTAAGTGATACCCTATAGTTGGTTCATCGAGCCAATGCTTACATGCTGCTATAGAACAATGCAACGGATGATGATCTTACTGGCAACAGCTACCTGTTAACATTATCATGTTATCTCAAGCACATTGTGTCGAACGACTTTGGAAATGATGATAATAGTGAACCTATCTTGAGGAGCATTGAGTTGAATGATGTTATGGAAGGGTGTCTCCGTCATCCCAATCATTTGTAAGTTCATTGTTCTCAGAATGATTGGCAATCCATTGACCTGTTTCTTTCATTATAGCACACGAGTGGTACTTCGAAACATATCTCATGTTGGAGACGATGATCTGGAAAGAGAACTTGAACCGTTCCTGAAATACATTGACAGTTACTTAGCCAACAAACACAGTGTAAGTTGATTCATTATGAAATTTAATAGAGGAGCAATGGCTAATGAAGGTGAATAGACTGAAAGTACAGCGGATACGTCACAAGAGGTTGATATGGAAGGAGAACTAAATGAGCTTAAAGAACGCGTCCAAGCAATGCAAGGAGTGGTAAGTCAACTTATAAGATGGAGTGCTATTGTACTAATAGACTTTATTTTAGATATTGGATGATGATGAAGATAGGATGGATATAGATGAAGTATCCAAGGGATGGGCATTATATGATAGTTCAAAGTGGTCAGCATGTCCACTGGGATGTTTGCCAAATGGAGAAGTACCATGTCTTGATTTAGATGTTTTTGAATAAATAAGATCTCCCATTTTGTCTACTTGGAAGAGGATAATGGCGGGGTTGAGTAAAGACATCTTTCATTCTTTCTTTCAAAATGGATACCACACAAATTGCCGAGAGTACTACGCGAATTAAGAATCTCCACGAAGTTGAAAAGGTAGCGATCATCACGTTGCCATTGGGTCGTGCGCTCACTAATCGACGAGAATAGAAATTGGTACTTCTTGTTGAGACGGCAGGTGATGCACTCGCGATTCTGAGCGATGATAGCAAGAATGACGAAGACGCTTCCAAGGCGGCGCACGAACGTGTCCATGAATTTGAAGCATTGGCAAAACGCTATTTCTCACTGGTCAATGTATGATATTGTGTAGAGAAAGAGTGAACAGAGGTGGATCTAATACGCAATGTACTACTTGTAGGATATCCAACTTGCTCTAAGGGATAATGTGCGTTTCCTCCGCAAAACGGGTAGCATTGCCATGAGTACAACAAAAAGTATTCCTTTTCGAGCCACTGTTGCTGGACAACAAAAAGAACTTGAAGTATGGACTGCAGCAGTTGAAACAATCCATCAACGTGTTGAAGAACTCAAACGAATTGCGCATGAACAACAACAGCAGAATTGATCTAGTATCCCCAACCCATTCACTTGATTTAGCATCCAAAGTGCCTTGTATATATAACACTAGCTACGCATATAAAAGTATCCACAACTCTCATTTCATGTATATCCGGCATTGAATACAAAAAGGCATTTCGTGTGTATTAGGCCATTTTTCAGTGTGATAAAAGTGTGCATTAAGGGGTACAAGATGACGATCATGGCAATTAACTGGATAAGGGAGATATATGAAGGGAAAGAAGTATGTGCAGGGGGTTGACGGTGGTGTTCATGACAGCGCTGCTGCCATAGCCTTCTTTTCATCCATGATAAGATGTTGCTTCTCATCGATCTCACGATGTGCCTTCTTTTGAGACTTGTTCTTTGACAAAGCAATGCTTCGCTAGAAAGAGAATGACCAACATGTCTTAATATCCGGTTTGTGTCATGGATCAAGTGTACAAATACCTCGGCAATGACAGCAAAGTTGGTGGCCAGCACAACCATAACAACGGTGAATCCAGTGATGAACATGGTGTTGTTGCAAATGTAAGAGAAAACGAAAAAAGTTGAGAATGATGAGATGGTAAACGCGTGGAATTGTGGTCTCTTTATAAGTTATTCAAGAGAGGAACGAAATTGACTTTAGGAAACAGGGAGAGAGGATAGGATGATACATATGCTCTCCAAGTCTCCTTGTGCAGCGAGCTGCATTCGTCAAAAATAAGTATCTGCATTATTACTAGATAGAATTGTGCATCCAAAGACGTCAATAAATGCACACAATTGCTTTGGTCTCGCTTACTTTGGTAGTATATTCCTATTTATGGAGCAAAATAGTTGACGAAAAGCAATGGTCATGTTATATTCTTGGTTGCATGTCAAATGCAAGGGGATCACCAGATTGGGTGCTGCTGCTGCTGCTGTTGACGGGGCATGCATGGCATTATGCATCCACTTTAGGAAAAAAGAAAAACTCCTTGTTGTAGGTGAGCACATCCCTCATCATCATGTATGACGATCAAGCCATCCTCCTCAACAGGTATACAATATATACAATGTAAAATGTATGTCTTGAATTCAAGTTATGATAGAAATACATAAAACACAAAAATTGCCAACTGAGCCATCGCCTACAGCAATGCAGTTATGTGTGTGTATCCATGCATTTGCAGCAATAACACAAAAGACGCAAGATGAATCGATGCATGAGTGGTTCACACACGCATATAGAATTCGATACATCTGAGGGATAACAGATGCTCTTGCCACTATCATTCTCTTATATGATTTGCTCAATATCATCTCATTGTTGGATCCAAAGCACTTTTATTATGTACCATTGCACATTGTTTCTCCTCCCAGAGAAACTGCGCCCGCCTACTGTACTTATCGGGAGTTTCGGAAAAGCGGATCATAGCTAGTGTGGGTGGTGCAGGAAAAAGTATCGTTGTCTTCTCCTTTTTCTTTTTCTTCTCTTTTTGATCTTATGATGGGTTTCTTACAAACATTCGATACCATTTTACACGGCGGTGTGCAACAACCTACTTCATACATCAAGAAACGTACTTATGAATTTGGAGATACTCTTGGTAAAGTAGCAATCCTTTTATTATGTGTGATACCTCTCTAATGCAGATCATGTTGTTGTATTCTAGGCACCGGGTCCTTTGGCTATGTCCGACGTGCAACACGAATTGTAGATAAGAAGCAAGTAGCAATCAAAGTCATTCCCAAACGCAATGTCAAAGGTCATTTCGATATGGTTTATGCTGAAATGAAGGTTCTCGAGGGGTTGTCTCATCCCAACGTGATTGGGTTCTTTGAATGGTTCGAATCGCGGTATGTTTAGACCCTTATTTCTTCCCCACAGCACACCATCCTCTCTCCCTTCCATTCCAACATGGTATATTGATTCGTATCATAGTGAAAAGTTTTATCTGGTGTTTGAACTGTAAGTATCTGGAATGAGACATTGCATGGTTACGCAGACCACTGGGGATTGACACCTGAGACACTTTTTTTTTAGTGCTACCGGCGGCGAGTTGTTTGACAGGCTCTTTGAACGAGGGAAACTTACAGAAAAGGATGCCATTGGGGTGGTACGATCAATACTCAGTGGATTGCAGTATTTGCATTCACACAATATTGTGCATCGAGGTATGGATGGATATGTGACATCAACAAACATGGGCAACTTGTTAACAACTCGCAAACTATGATTCTCAGATCTCAAGCCAGAAAACCTCCTGTTTAAAACATCAGATGCACATGCGGACTTGGCTATATGTGATTTTGGGTAATGGTATCGAAAAAGAAAAAGGAATCATTACTGATATAAACCAGAATTGCTACATTGTCAGATCAACAATCAACAATGCAAACAACATGCGGATCTCCAGGTTATGTTGGTAAGCGGCAGTCAAGGAAACTTTAATTCTATTTTTGGTAACTTATGATTGTTGCTTAGCACCTGAAGTATTGGAAAAGAAGAGCTGTGGGGCCCCAGTCGATTTATGGGCTGTGGGGTAAAGTATACAAAGAGAAGAGGGAAAACATGCATAGTTTAGCTAATGATGTTATTGTAGAGTCATCACTTATACCATGTAAGTATTATCAAGGATAACCAAGGAATAGACGTTAATTCATATGTCAATAGACTGTGTGGATATCAACCATTCCAAGCAGAGGAACCAAGTGAGCTCATTAATGAGATCACACATGCTCGATACGAATTCCATGACAGGTATTGGCGTACAGTGTCTCAGGATGGTAAGTTACATTGTCTTTATGGATGCTCGATATCATACTAATAATTTTGTAGCCAAAGACTTTATTCGTCGCCTTTTAACACTCGATCCTGCCAAACGATTAACAGCAAAGGAGGCACTTGAAGATAAATGGTTGATAGGAAAGGATGCTAGCGATGTTGATCTATTCAAGAATGTGCGCGAGAACTTTTGTGCACGACGTAAACTCAAGGGCGCTGTGGGAGCCATTCGAGCCATGCATCGTTTCCGAGCTAGTGTATCACAATCACCCTTAGAAGATAAACCACCTATTGTAGAAACATCACACACTCCCCAATCTACTATTGTGACTAATTGAACAAAGACATTTATATTATATACAATATTGGAATATCTAATTCTCATTCTTTTTGGCTGTCAAGAGATAATTGACTTCTAAAGCTTCTATGCCACAAGGTGCAATATGCCCATTCTTTTCTGATAACCACCATTTTCGCTTGAGAGGATCCCAAAAGATACCACGAACATCCTGCACGGTCCAGCCACCCTTGATGGAATCCACAGCTGCAATCAATTCCTTGCTATTGATATACTTTGTCCAGTCATGTGTTCCTTTGTGCACAATTCCCAAGATATCCTCAGCCAACATGACCGTCAACAGGTATGAATGCAATGTGCGTGACATGGTGGATAAGAATAAGGAACCTCCAGGTCGTACAAGGTCACCACAAGTTTGCAGGAACGTGAGCGGATTGGATACGTGTTCAATGATCTCCATTGCTGATACTACGTCAAATGATTCCTTGGATTCAAGTAAATCCTCTACGTTCCAGTTGTTTAATGTCATTATCGCATGTGCCTTGATACAGTGAATGAATTACCTGCAAGCGTGTGTCTATATTCAACACTACCAGGACCGCGCCATAATCGTGGATCTTTACGTGAATGCAACTTTGCCATTTGGATATTATCATAAGAAGCATCAGCACCCACTACTTGACCACCCAAACGTGCAAGCGACTATATCCAAACATGGCATATCAGTATTACTATATGCATTACTTTATCCCCTTCATTTTACCTCTGACAGCAAACCACCACCACAACCGATATCAAGCATGCGAAGACCCTTGAATGGATGCGTCTCATCATTTTGAGTAAGCTGATCACGTATATAACGTACACGAACTGGGTTCATGAGCTGAAGCATGCCAAACTCGCCATCGGGATCCCACCATTGCTGAGACATTGCACTAAACTTTTTCACTTCTTCAGCGTCTACGGAACTGTTGCTGCTATATGATCGTTGCAAGGCACGCATAATAAGCGGCCGATGACAAGATCGTGATAAACGGAGGGCTGGAAGCATGTGTTGTCCTTTATGTGTATATCAAAGCGGAGAAGAGCAAGGCAAATACATAAGGCGCGTCAAATGTTTTGGATAGCATTGTTGTTGTTGTCACCTTTCGTATCTTGAGATGTAATAGAACACATTATTTCTTTCATCCCCCCAACTTTGGAAACAATAAAGCAATACTTGAAGGAATGTAATACGGCGATAATGATGCAAAAAGACCGGCATGGTTGTGTAAGTGAGATGTGGTAGAGAATACAATCCACATGATGAATTCGGCCTGTCCCGTGCATATAGTTTTTTCAGTGGCGTTTTACGCGTGCATGAAATTGGTCTTGGCTGTCATTGAGGATAAAGCAAGTCATTATTATTACAAACAAGCTCATGCCGATAGTAGCATGGAACGGGCGAGTCCGATTTCATCCATGTTTATCATCACTACACCGTAACGTGCTCTCGCTATGTAAATGCATATTCTAAAACACAGAGGAGATAACTCGGACTGCACCGACTTAAGGATAAATCCCTATCTTATAAGATGAATCCGAGAACCAGCCGATGATACCATCCAAAGCCGAATGAACCCTTGACTGTATGTAGCTTCAAAATAATCCGCCTTGGTCGTTTTGAACATGCTTAAATAAGTCACTCGTATGGTACATTGTACATGTGCATGTATATTACGCTTCCAAAGAAATGTTTCTCAAACAGAAAGGGGTTGGGGGCGTGATAATTATAGATGTGTAATGGCATTGGAATGATAATATCGGAGCGTTGGAAATCGATTCACTGCGCGGTGGTGCGTGCACGTTGATCCGTGATAACCACCCATAGATATCATCAGTATCCACTCCCCATATCTTGGATTATACTTATGCACATTTGCATGATGTCAATAATGCTGCACAATGGTGATAACAATTCTAGTGATGCGGTGTTATTCCTATCTCAGGAGCTAAAGCGCGGAGGAATGGTACAATCTATATCCTTCTGGAAAGGAATTTATGCCATCGCATTTTGAACTTCTTCGTATAAAAAGGGCACGCTAGCAGGATCAGCCATCAAAGCCAAGCAAATAATCCCATTTCTACTCACTCACGATCATTATCTCACGATCTGTTTTAATTCTGATCATCACTCATTTCCTTGGTCTCTTTATATCTTCTTTCCTTCCTTTTATCCACGCGATTCTAGAAAGACACCACTCTTTCATTCACAAGCACTCTTTGAACATTTTTCATAACTAAAAATCATGTCACCCTCCATTGTTGAATTACCTACACCAGTAGCTCAAGATACCAAGGAGAGGCGGGTCAACATTGATATCTTTCGTTTGCGTCAATCACCTGGTGTGCTTGATTCTGTACCTCGTTGTCCAACATGTCGTCGTCGTTTCCATTCATTAGGCAATCTTGCAAATCATCATCAATTGTACCGGCATTGAAAAGAAAAAAGCATCCATGTATATAGGTCATTTTGTTCAATAGCATTAGCTCTTTGTGAATTAAAAGCCATGCACCGTTTTGCAACCATTGTATCTTCTGGACATGGTATCCTATTTTACAATTCATGTACTACGCCCTTCTCCTTTTTATTTCGCTCATGAGAATTTCCCAAAACTAGCTCTTGTTGCCACAGTGATTTCTTTCCCACTTGGATCGTTTTAGAAGATAGCTCTTTATACATCAATGATACACGTGATGTTTTTGTAAGCATATATGTAACATCTCTTATAAGCGTTGTTATGTTGCACTACTATGGAAATATGGCGCCATGTGCAACGTTGTCGATGGTCTGTGCGCTTGGATCGATCAACACATCCAATGACATCTTGCAAATGAGAAGCAATCATACGCCTTCACAGGGGGAATTCGTTTGAAATCGGGCAAGGTGGAAAGGATGAGTTGCCGTTATACCTACTTCTTCTCCTGCTCCTCTTATTCATTATCTTTTATCCTTACACTATTCATTGTGTAGGTTAAAAAAGGAGAACGTTCAGAGCATAGCCATTAGCACCTCTAAAGATGAGAGATCGATTGTCTACAAATCCAATATAAATAATGTACTCAAAAGAACAAAGGACATGAAATGTTTACAATGTGAAAAGCTTGTGATCTCCTTGTTAACACCACTCACTACTACAAATCTCATTGTATGCGATTTTTCTTTGATAATATCGATGAAATCATTATGTGACGAGTTTAAATCACGGCAACATCCTGCTTGATACATGAATTGCTTGGTCTTATTGGTCCTTTGACCTAATCACGAGATGCATTCGATACAATGACAACAGTTGTCAGCATTAGGCAAAGGCTTTTATATAACGCCAGGAGCGTGATTAAGATGTGTCCCTACTATTTGACTCCCAAGAAATGTTCACGCAACCATGATGCCTCCAATACGACCTCCTAAGAAGCCCTTGCCTCGTCCATATCCAAAGCCAATTCCTCGTCGTAGTTAAAATGGCTGCCATCATGATCAAAGTCGAGAGATCCAAGATTCTGATATGCCAGCAATATCGAATGATCCAAGATTATCGTAACAACGTTCAGTTTCTTCCAATCCATCGTCCTGGCATCCTGCTCGAGCATGTTTTCATTCATCCCATTTCTGATATCATAAAGATCACTTTCTCTTATGAAGAAACCAAAGATTGTATTGAATTCATAGTTTGATTGTACGCTAAGAGCTCAAATGTTGTACTCCCCATAATGAGTCCTATGGCGACCCATTGTGTAAAAGCTGTATTGGTGTGACTGGGGAGACAATGTTCTACATTGTCTAAAAGGATTAGATCAATGAAACCAAATGGGTTATTATTTGTTTCTTATGCAGATCATATTTGTTGCTGTGTTGTAGACTGACAGCAAGATGATAATTTTTGGATGAGCAGCAGAGCGATCATGGGAACAAACAACATGGCCAAATTCCACAAACAATTCAATGTATACACGACTCATACAGATATATAATGATGTAGAATATGTGGGAGCATCTCATGATTTATGGAATGTTTCTATCATTTGTACAATGAAATCATGGTGATTGCAAGGTCCAGCATTGATACAGGTATTCAAACCCGCCGGTGGATAAGGAAAAAGTCATGCGTGTAGAGCAAATCATTACAACTCTAATATCACCATTGTTTCACACCAAGTCATCAAATCCCAACACTGTGTAAATATCAATCTAGCATGAATCACAGTATCCAATCGTTTATGGTCTGAAGGCGATATTTTGCTATAGCTATGGAACTAAAGATTATACATTGTGTATCGTTATTTTGCTTTTAAAGAGTATGTCCATAATGTGATCGGTTCCAATCTTGTTGCTCTTTCGAAAGGATTCCCATGGAGGATGGTGGTATCTTCTTCAATTCTGGATATGGCACAATGAGAACTCGCAACAATTCTGAAAGGATTTACTTACGTATAAATCAGTTCGTGACGCACAGGGAAATTAAGATATCTCGCTGTATGCCGGCGAGTGTCTCGTAGGCAAAACACAAGAAGGAACCTATCTTGAGCACGCTTGTTAGACATTTGATTCTGATGCTGCAATAATATCCCCAGTTACGCTTCCAGGTGGATGAATTGGATTAAGCATGCCGCGAATATGTTTCTTGCCAGCTCAGGGATAGAACAGCCTTTACTTGAAAGAGAATGCGAATAGATATGAACCATGGTCGATCAACTTGTCAAACTAGGAGACCTTTCCAAGCCGTCGATACGAGCGGGCTCGGCTAGTTCAATTGCAGTAGGTATTCCAATCTCTGGGTCTTGCTGTTTCCACCATTCGTCCTGCACCATACACACACATCCTCCACACACGAGTATCGTTGTAGAGGAACAACAGCATCAGCTCCCGAACTTTCTTCTCAATAAAGTTGTCTTTTGCTCGTAGAGGCATCACCACATAATCATTTTAGGAGATATATCACTACTCAGAACACAAGCAATACATGAACAGAGTAAGAGAACAAAGGAAAATCACACATACCACAAAGAAGCCATTATAGAATGGAATAGAATGGCGCAAGGCAACAATGAGCACAACACAATGGAGCACTACATGGATGGATGATAATGATCAATACAACAAATAACATAAATGCTATCCTTGACACTTACCACAAGACATTCATGATAGATTAATGCCATACACAAAAGAGGTGTCATGTGATAATGTTGGTGACAGTATGACTTTTTTGTGCGTGTGCGTGGATTGGTATTGTCGCCACAAAGAAAGGGAGCCGTGATTGATTGAACTGATAAAGCCAACAAGCATCTTAGAATAAAAGGTTGAAGGAGCTACTGCATCGTGATAAAGAATATGGTAGTGGTGCGTCAAAGGTGCAGCATATACTTCAATAGAAAATGGGGTGAACTTGTTGGTGCACGTATCAAGGTACTGATCCATGTGTAATAACAATGAAGCACTCGTGTCAATATTGTCAATAGCAGCTGCTGACTTTGGTGCTGCATAAACTATAGTGCCCATTTGCTCTTGGGTAGACAATAAAAGATTGTTGTAATGCTTCAAGTTGACCATCGTTCCTGAACATCTTTACGGTCGGAAGTCGTTTTAAATCATTGAATGACCAAGTTCATTTAGGCTGCGTTTGTCATTGGATCGTTCATTGGGTTGTTGTCATGGCTGGAATGGTGTCAAAGAAAGTAGCGTTCTCCACCTGAGTTTGGAATTCATTGTCTGATCATGCATAATGGTGCACTATCGTTCTGCACCAAATCAATGTCGATGTCTTCATTTGGTACATTATGCTACCAATAACAACTTTATAATATATATGTCATTGGAGTAGCTCTATTGAAAGCAATGTATATAGGATATACTGAATGGTTGTGATTATGCAGATCCATGGGATTTGATGGAATATGACGTGAAACAATGATCCTACTAGAATGTGCGTCAATCATACAATACTCTATCGATTGTGATCGAAAGGACCAGAAAAGTTGCGGAACCAAATATCATTGGTGGCCCGTTCACATGTGTCACGGCAGGAATCGGGTTTTGCTTGGTGCAGTTGGAATTTCTCTCTAAGAAACTGTCACTCACCCGCATGATGTCAATGCTACGTCTGGAAACAGTGAGTGGCAAAATCCAGGAATGCGGATAACGTCAGTTCACTATGTTCATACCCCTCCACAAACATGACGCAAGTGCGACATTATTTGGGTGATCTCTTAATCCAAGCAAACAACAAACATCAGCTCATTCTTTGTCTCACCACATGTTTCATATGAACTTGATGGTTTAAATACAAAGCTTATTCGATTCTACCAACTACTATCTGCCAACCATTCTCATCCACAATATGGCAGCATCAGATGAAGCATTAATGACAAGCTCCGTTCTCAATCCTCCCCCAAACGATATACTCCCCACTACCAAAGTAGCCGTCGCGAATGATCGGCGTAGAAGTACTTCAGATGTTTTTCGATTAAGACGTTCATCAGCTATTCTTGAATCTGTTCCTCGCTGCTCCGTTTGTCGTCGTCGCTTTCATTCATTAGGAAACCTTGCAAACCATCATCAATTGTATCATCATTAATTATTGTATATCATTAGCATTGTCATTTTGTAAATATATTGCTTCATTATGCTTTTTGAAACCAGCATTTAAAACCATTAGGACCCATATTGATTTCTTTAATAGCTTTGATATTCGTGCTTGGGAAGATAGTGATTATTGCCATACTGTGTTCAGTCAGCATTTGGTGCTGGTTGGGCGAATTGAATTGGTCGCTATAAGTCATTAAAACATGCTTGAAGCGAGGTCTTTTTGCTAAATGTGGTGTGATATTGTTTCTTGAAACAGCAATTGCAAGCTTCCATGCATAAGAATTGTGTAACCAAAATGTCATGTCATTCCACATGATGGATTCCCACCAGCAATGTCATTCACAGAGCGTCGTATGATATACAGCGACATGGCTGTTGCATCATGATTAAGAAATTTAGATGGCACAGCTCGTTGAAGTATGTCACGTGTACAAAGTGGAATGTGTCAAGTAGTATGGTATCTTGAAGAAAAGAAGAAATACGAGCAAGTACTTTTTAATGCGTTCAAGAATGTCTTTCCATTACTATGGATCGAGTATGCCTCTTTGTGTACTATCAATGGCAAATGGGTCGCTCGTTCAATGGATTTCACTATCCATGATATATGTCATCCCTATTTGAGGATTTTATGTCTCAATCGCGCTAGAATCATCAAGGGAAAAATGTATTCACAGGATATTACCCCACTATCAATGGCATGTCTTATCATCGCATTTTATGAAAGAAAAAGTAAGAGTATGAAGCAAGAAACATATGGAAGCATTGTCCCCAATGTATGTTGACTATGAAGACTTGACACGCAGAAAGAAGAAAATTGGAACCACTTTTATTATGAATCTACCTAAAGGAATGGCTTTGTGTAATATTCAATGGCTCTGGTAAAGTGGATGTTTCTAATCACTTGGTCAGGTACACACAAGCATTAACCCCGCTTTTTCTTCTCTTTATCATTCGCATCATGCTGGTGTCGTGGTTGCTTTTATTGGCAGCAGTATCTTGGACATATGCTTACAAACCACTCTCAACACAATCGCTCTCCAGCATTGCAGATAGCAAACATCGCGCGTTAGAGTTGGCTGATCCACTCATGATACCACGAGTATCAGGCACGCCTGGCAATCAGCAAGTACGTGACATTATAGTACAGCATTTCCGTAATCTCGGTTGGCATGTTGCTCTCGATGAGTTTGTTTCAGCTACACCTATTGGAGATACCTCGTTTGCGAATATTATAGCGACTCAGAATCCTGACGCTCAAAGGAGACTGGTACTTGCAGCTCACTACGATTCCAAAGCTACACCCGAAGGATTTATTGGTGCGACTGACAGTGCTGTGCCATGTGGAATGTTGATGGATATTGCTGAATCGTTGCCTTTCAAGACTCAAAAACTTGACAATACCACTTTACAACTTGTGTTCTTTGATGGTGAGGAAGCTTTCGTGCATTGGAATGAGTATGATTCCATTTATGGTGCAAAGTAAGTACAAGTGATAAAGTGATTGATAGATACGTGTCCTGATTCATCTATTTCTGTAGACATTTGGGTCAAGTTTGGGCAGAATCCGGTGATCTCGAACGCATGGACGTAATGGTGTTGTTAGATTTGATGGGTGCACCCAATCCTACATTTCCCAATTATTATCCATCCACTGATTGGCTCTTTCGCAACCTTGTCAATATCGAAAAGCGATTGTACAAGACTACCAACATATTCGATTTGTCCTCATCTCTGACATACCGTGGATATGTCATGCAGGATGACCATTTGCCTTTCTTACACAGAGGAGCTGATATCCTTCATCTCATCCCTTATCCCTTTCCCAAAGTTTGGCACACAATAGACGTAAGTTGCTAAGGTCATGGAACTTTACGATATCCGATGTTAACATTTATTTTACTTGTAGGATAATGCTGAAGCCATTGATCCCAATACCGTTGAACAATTGACTATAATAATGAAAGCATTTGTTGCCGAATACCTAGAGATCGTCTTACCTACTCTCCATACTGAATTATGAACAATGAAAATACATCCACCTGCATGCACGGGTTTTAAAGTTTAGAATTACCCTTAATGTTGTCTGCGTTGGATGGAAGAATGCTATCGATAAAACCTTGTTGTCAAGTCATTGGCAACCTTGCAGCTCAACCAACCACTTGAGCATCTTTCTCTTCAAAGGATCCATTTCCACATTGTATTTGGTATTGGGTGTGTGAGTCATTGTGATAAAAGGATTTGAACAGGAGAGCAACTTGTTTTAATACTCTGGACACAATCAACCAGGACCCATGACAACCTTTCAACTTCTTTGACAACTTTATGTAGATATTCGGTTGACAACAGTTTTATCATCAGCCATGTTGTTCAAAAGATATAAAAGACCATATCCGGATCTTGTCCATATTTTCCTTAGGTACTACTCTTCATACAACATTCACTACTACACAGTGACAATAAGCGATCATGCCTTCCGAACGACCCCCAAAGATGCCTTTGCCACGTCCTTATCCCCCACCAAGTGCAATCAAGCGTCCTCGTTAAAAGATACTACGATCAAGGTCAACGAGAGCCGTATTCAGTATCTACAATTGGAACCAAGACCTTTACTTTCAACCAACGATCTTTATGGTGTTACTGATAATCATCCTTTATCCGGTTGCATAAATGGACTCTAATAAACATAAGAATGCAATCTTTGTTACTACAATATCATTTTTATTAACTTGTGAAAGCTAAGATGTGATCACTACGTAGCGTCTATGGTCATATGATGGTTGCTGTAGATTCGGTATGTATCGCGTTCTTTCTTCCCTCCGCCATTCCCATATCATGTCACGAGGACTACTGATTGTCGTTGAAGGTTGCGATCGATCCGGCAAATCGACTCAATGCGCACGATTGACTGATCGTTTGAATGCTAATGGCTATAATACAAAGCTCCTCAAGTTCCCCGGTAAGCTACAACACGCTATCGGCCTTGTTATTACTTTCTGACCACACCGTCATTGGCAACAGATCGCACCACTCAAACGGGTCAAATGATTGACGGATACCTTAAGCAATCGAGCCATATGAACGACCAGGCTATTCATCTCTTGTTTTCAGCTAATCGGTGGGAAGCCATGTAAGGACCTGAGGTATACGCGACGTATCCAACTTGTTCACACGTGACAATGGATTAGGGATGCCATGGAACAAATGCTGAAATCAGGCACACACTTGGTAGTGGATCGTTATGCTTTCTCAGGTGTTGCTTTTTCTTCAGCCAAGGTGATTACGAACATGAGATATGCTTACATGGAGATGGTGCTTATATGGGATTCTTATTAGGGACTGGATCTTGAATGGTGTAAACATCCTGATGTTGGCTTGTTGGTACCTGATCTTGTACTCTTCCTTGATTTATCGATCGATGAAGCTGAAAAGCGTGGCGGTTTTGGTGTTGAAAGATACGAGACGCGTGAATTGCAAACCAAGGTGCGAGACAAGTTCATGGCATTAAAGGATCCTTCCTGGAAGGTATGGTTGCATAGATGTTGTTTGGATGTTGAATGATGGAGTTATCTGATCGTCATCAATTTATAGATTATTGATGCCAAAGGATCCATGGACCAAGTGCATGACACAATGTGGAATATTATCAACCAAGCAGTGGAAACGCCTGTGGAAACCGATCTTGCATTTGCATTGTGGAAGTAATTTCCCTCTTTCATACACAACACCACCACCAGCTATAATAGACAGTGTAGTTATGACTCCATATACCAACGTTTTGCTGTGTTACAGTATCATAGTAGCCAATATAACAAGACAAACATAAGAGTTGATGAATGTTGATACACTGCTCGAGTCATTTCATTCCACAAATGGATATTAGCCTATAAAATAATGACAACAATCAAATATGTTTGTGCTTTAAACCACAAGCTGATGGATCACACAATATACACGGCAATTAACCTTAAGAGGAATTATGAGCAATAGTGCTTAGTTTGCGTTAGACCATGAAAATTGAAAAAGTACTTTTGACTTTTATGGAGATACAAGTTAATCTAATACACAACCACCATTCATCATGACCTTTGATGGCAATATTCGTCACAATGGGAAGTTATTGACAACAATCAAAGTGTACGCTTAGAATATGTTGGAAAAGAGAGATTCTGAGAAGCTGTTGGCAAAGGATGCAGGGAGTTGACTAGGAGAAGAGGGGTCAGTTGTTGGTACGCGTGTAATCATCAGGTGCTTGCACCCACCTTTTACGGCTGCCCCATCGCGTGTGTACCCGATCCATCGTCAATTCCCATTGTGTGTGTACAAGGAGCTATCACTACCTTGTTTAAGATTAACTGCTGCAACAGTTGTTGTGGTTCCGCCACGCACTGACCACGATTAACCATCCTATTAGTGCCCATGTACCCCCAGTTTTCAGAATTATTAAAGAATATAATTGCACCATTTGTGTCGTTATTACAAGATTCGTGCTATCAGACCGATATTGATGCATGCTGGTGAAAACTAACTATAATTTTTAGGACCTTGTGAACTGTTTCTTATGCACAGAATAAGCCAATCGTTATGCTTTTCGCATCCTTATCATCACGGCGGTGAATACCAAGAATGGACATGAAAAGCGGTGGGTGGTTTGTCATCCCGTACAAGTTGTACAAATATACAAGTCCCTCCCATTTGTGCAACAAATAAATGTCAACAAAGATAACAATGACAGATGAACAATGATGCATAGTTTACCTTGCCATGGCAGTGTGGACCATTGCGGTAATGATATTGAATCGCCTTGTAGAGAGATACTATCACTTGAGACAAGTGTATGCATAGTAGTATGATTCCTTTACTGCGCAGCAACTCACATACAGATACCCATATTGCATGCAAAGTAGATGCATCGTCGTGCAGCGGTGATAATGCATGCAGCAGATGAGCGATTTAACTCGAGATCCAAGTTGTTTTTTTTTTTGCATCGGCAGCGACTTTGATTGTATCAATATTGTCGATGCTGCGCAGCTTATGCTAGCATTGTGCCATGACACCAGCAGCAGCAGCAGCAGCATTATACAGCATGCTGCAGCTTTCGATCATCATCCGTCACATATAAAAAGCAAGCATCGTTGTTCAACATCGATATATAAAAGCCGGTCATCGCTTGTTCTTTGTTTCCCGTGTTAGTTCCCGGTTATTGTATTACAATGAGGAAAGACCAGCTGATGATGATCATTTCTTTATCCTTCCATAAACTCATTGTTCCGAAAGTAGAGTACACTCGTAAATCACAAGAATGGACCAACAAGAGAGGAAGGAATAGGAGGTGTAACTCAGTCCATCAACATCATAATCAACACCATTCTTCACACGATCATCATCCCAACATCAGTTATTGGATAGTTGAAAATGATCTATATCATACAATGACGCACTTTTGATCTCGTATGATCTTGCAGAGTATTATTGGTAATCAAAAAGAGGAGTGAGCTTGTCTTTGATTCTTGTTAACCTGCATGCAATAGGGCGGTTATATTATTATATGCTTTCGTTGTTCTTATGTAAAATAGCCAGCAGCTCCTATTTCGACAATATGTGGCAATTTCCCCTCTAGGAACATTATCATAATGCACATGGGCGTGTGTAGATATGATTATGACTACCATAGCACCAATCAAACAAGAAAGCCAAGAGAAAGAAGGCGTTGTCACTTGACAGATTGTGCTGCAGTGAAACAATGCGTGTTTGCTGATGCTGTCAGAAAGCTTGGGGGGATTCTTGTGGTGGTGATGATGATGCTGTGGACCACAGGACGGGGTTAAGAAAGCTGCAAGGGACTGGGATGATCATCCATTAGACTCAATGGCAAGGAGAGCGTTTCCCATCGAAACAGGATTTGTTTTGCGTTAAAGTGCTTCAAAAGCCAACTGCGATCCAACCATGTTTGGTTAATGAGATGCACAACTTACAGCATCTTGCATATCGTGTTTCTTTACACGACGCGCCGCTGTTGCTGTACTCAGTATGAACAAAATAGATCGCCCAACGTAACCATTGAAACTTGTCCCACTATGTGTGTAATGTGCAATACCCTGATATTGAACGGGGAAAAAGGAACGCATATGCATGATTGACTTTCAATGCTTTCGTTGCCATTACATGCACGCTTGTGTTTTGACTCACTTATACACGCAAAAAACCCCTCTCTCTTCTTCACATATACAACCCCTTGCTCTTTTTCCTTCTTCCAAATAACCAGTTGCAATAGCAGTTTTCTTGTCTCAGCCCATATATACGGGGATATAAGGGGTGAGGAACAAAAAAATGAGAGAATTCGACGGGGGGAGGTACACAAGGGGTTAGAGAAAGAAATGAGACTGAGCCAGAGGTGGAGTTAGAATGAAACGATCACGGGCCTTTTTGTACACATCACGCTGGACATGTTGAAACTCTTTTAATGATTATATGACAGGGCAATCAAGTGTTCACGAGATCATTTCCATATTCATCCCGCTCGTTTTTCACTCTCTCAGCTTGTCCAAATAACTTGCTTGCCCTTTCAAGTAGTATTATTTGGGTGGCACTGCAATATGTTTACGTGAAGCACTTTTATTATCAGAAAAGACATCACAGCACATATAAGCTACAAACGAAAGAGTCCCAAGATAGAGGAGATCACATAAAATATAGAGTGTGGCTACATTGGTTTTCATTTAAATATGTTCCTTGCTTTCCGCCACATCCCATCCACATAAGAAACACACAAAACAACAACCAAAGTGATAGGAGAATCAAGTACACTACGACACTTTGAACAAAGTTTGGGGGTGCGGATCCGGGGAGATGTCGATTTACGAGTGTAATTTTTTGAGAAGCATATATCCACACACATAACATTGGTGGGTCGTCGTATGATTTCATTGCAACTGCTGCCGGGCATTTCTCCTTGCCCTTGCTCACCTGCAGCCGTTCAAATGCACAGGTTTTTTGAAGCAGTATCAACTTTATCAAAGCCATAATCAAAGGCTTGTATAGGCTCAGTATGGTGATAAAATGTTGGTCATGGGCTCAGCATGAAAAAAAAGTTGTGTTTTGACTTTTGTAAAGTAAAATAAAAATGGACATATCGATGCAAGTAACTCAACCGCTGTGCAGCACACAAACAGTAAACATTACAGATAATCAGCTCAATCACAGGTTAGCATCATTTCGCCTTTCCAACTTGCTCCTCCTTTATCCCTTGTTCTATTGGACACTCACCCACTGGTCCCACTTGCCCTTTTTCTTTGCCACACACACACACACAATCACTCACGCACCATCATATTTAACCTCCCGCTTTATTTTAAAATTGCTCCATCACTCATCTCTTTCTCTCTTCTCTTTTTTTCCTCACCACTGCAGTTGCCTTAAGCACTTGCATCTTTGTTTCACTCTCTCTCTTTGATCTGCATATTGTTCAACAAGGTGTGCTTTCGTTGTTTTGTGTGCTTCGATATATGCCGTGGAAAGAAAGGCACAACCACTCACATGTTTCTGCAGTTAGGCAGCTCCCATCCCAACGCACGGATTATCATCATTTTGCAGGTACACGCGTTTGTATGTGCTTTGCAGCATCCAACTAATAATATGTGTCTACCTAGTCATGGAAAGTATTTATCATCAATCGGGTATCTACTCGTCAGCTGGTGCAGCTCAGTCACCTTATGTGCCAACTTCGAGTTATGCCACCGAACAACATCCGCAACTTCCGCCACCACCTTACAGGTCTACTACAAGCAGCTTTTTCAACAACAATCATCGGTATACCTCCATTAACCACACACCACATTCTTACGGAAACCATGATATGATGGGTGGTGCTGGTGCTGCTAGTGTCAATGATCCATATTCACCTGTTGGTGGTGCACCATCAACATGGTCACCAAGTGCAACAGCACAACATCAACCACCACCATCGGCTTCATCCAATTTTGCTTCCTATATGAGTCCACCTGCATTACCATCACCTGTTTCAGCTGCATTTCGTCGTGGTCACAGCGGATATGGATCCGGTCATACTGCTGCAGCTGCTGCAGGTTGTTTTGGTGGTCCTTGCTCACCAACCGATAATGCTTTTGGTCATCCAACACCACCAGCACCTATTCAAAGACCCAAGTTGACCACAACTGTATGGGAAGATGAAGCTACAGTATGCTATCAAGTTGATGTCAAGAATATTTGTGTTGCTCGTCGCAGAGGTAAAAATACAATTCGCGTACTACTGAAAAGATTTTGACCGCTTCGCATGTGATATACATATATAGACAATGACATGGTCAACGGTACCAAGTTACTTAATGTAGTTGGCATGTCTCGTGGAAAGCGTGATGGAATTCTCAAGAACGAAAAAGGTCGTGTCGTTGTCAAGGTTGGTGCTATGCATCTTAAAGGTGTATGGTAAGTGTATTATTATCTTGTTCCCCTTGTTTCCTATGTAGTAAAGCCCATACACATAACAATATACTCGTTATCTGGCTCCTTCTACCCCTTCTATCCCTTATTCTCGGATATCGTTCGATGGAAAGAAAGAAACTAAATTACCCCCTTGCAGGATTACATTTTCACGCGCCAAGGACCTGGCTACCAAGTTCAAGATTGTTGATCTGCTGTATCCGTTGTTTACTGATGATCCATCACAATTCCTTTGCACCACTTCTGATAGTGGATTAAGTGTACCTTCAGGCGATACAGCATCGGTGGAAACTGCTCAAACATCTTCTACTGTCAAATCACATCCACCACCACCACCAGGAACAGCTCATTCCATGTCGCCTTATAAGACCGATCTTTCCAGCTATCATTACATGCCACCATCATGGGAGACTCGCCCACCTTATCCTTCGTTGGCCAACAATGATTGTAAGTTTCTTTTTATTTGCATATGTTTTTCTGTGCTGATATATGTACTATAGCACTTCGTTCACAAGATATGCCAGCTACAAGCACACCTTACAATGGAATGTTGCATAGCACTCCTACAGGTGTTCCTCGACCATCATCATTTGGCAATCTTACTCATCCACCACCATCAACACTTGAAGATGATCCATTCATGGCACGCCGATCTGGCGGTATTGATGAACAACCAGTAGCAAGATTCCCATCTAGTCCACCACCTGAAAAGTATGCTGCTGATCAATCCATTCATCCATCCTACATTTATGATAGTGAAAATCATCACGCTGAAGGTAAAACGTGCGTTTGTGTTTGTTGTGATGCATCGTGTGTGTGTGTGTGTGTGTGTGTTTGCAAGTAAACAAAAAAGATGCATGTATGCTGACTTTTTCAATCTTTGATGTAGTATCATCTACAACCACTACAAACAGCAAGAAGCGACGACAGAGCCACGATTCTACTACTGACTTTGTTGAAAAAACAGAGCACAGCAACAAGCGTGTCAAAAGCAGCGGTTGATTGTGAGCCATATCTTACTCTTTACTCTCTTGTGTGTTGTTTTGCCTATACATCTACCTCCTTACATAAGAAAAAAGAAAAAAAAAGTCCAAGATGACCTTGTTGTGCTTTATACCCTCATATTCTCACTTTGTCGAAACAAATTTTCATGGCTCAAGCAAGCACATTCTCTCGTCGTTTCACTCATCACCCCGATATACGAATTTCCTTGACAACTCTTGTAGTTTTAATGCTATTTCTAACCCACATATATCCGGAAACAAACACACATTCTCGTCATATCCTTTATCTTCTTTTGCTACATCAATATATAAAAAAATCACCAGCACAAAGTATGTCAATTGTTATGTTTTTTGTCATCATTGGCTTATAATCGACAAATGAAAATGGCGCGCACTTTAGATGATCGACAACATGAAGGCATGTTTGTTTCCTGTCAATCGCCCTTCCACAAGGATCCTGCATATCTTAACCACAGATGGCAATTCCACGATACTAGCTTCATTCATGTTGATAATTAAACGCGTACATGATATTCTATAAGAACTATAACTTGCTGTTGTCATTTGGATAACCAGTTTCTTGTGTGTGGCTTCGAGAAATGTTGAACAACCTTCTTGTGCGGCGTGTTCGGAACAGCGTTCCGGTCGGTGGGTGATGGGGTATTTGTTGGTGGAATGAACTAGGTTCGACAAGTTGAAAGCGTTTTGGTAGATCCAATATATTGCTCCTCTTCTCTTCTCCTTTGATTCAGCAGTATCATTTCATCAATAAGAAGAATATTCGTAGATTGTGTAACTGAAAGATCCAAGCTGCATGGTCGTCCAACAGATCACACTGAAGAACAAAAAGGCCATTTGACATGTTGTACTACATTGTGGATACCAGAGCACATCACGTTGCTGCGTGAATCTTGTGTAATGGTCTTTCCCGCGGAACAGGTGTGGATAAGGAAAAGTGCATCCTACTGGTGCTGCTTGGCAAGTACACACGCTCTTCTCCTTGTTGGCTTTTTGTTTGTGGCGTAAAAAAAGTGATGCTTTCAACTCATCTGCTGCTCTTTTCATCCATGGTAAGATCGTCATGATTCTGCTTGTATATGGTAATGATCATCTTTATTGTCTATGTCGTATGGGTTGTGTATACAATTGTGCTCATTGAAAGATTGGGCATTGCCAAATGTCATTGACATCTTGTTGGCTGAGAGGTTCCTTGATGTTTTTATCGAGTGCATGCAGAGCATCCTTAACGTACACTGGATCTCGCATGCCTGTAAATACAGTGCCGATTTGATCATGGGCGAGAAGGAAGCGTAAAGCTTTGACAGTCAACGGAGAATGAATATCTTGGTTGTCTTGTCGACTGAGTATGGGAGATAATGCATCGAGAATACGATCCAGCTCACTGTTCTTTCGAAGGGTATCAATATACGCATAGCTGACAATGTCATCGGCAAGAGTACGCAAATTCTATAGATAATGCAGAAGATTAGTGTTCTATATTCGAATTATCAATACACGTTATTTCGTACCTCCTTGTATGCAGCCATCCAGTTATAAAACGATTGTGCCTTGTCATCATCGAATTGAGAAGCATATTCCTCCAAAGTTTTCAGGTCCTTGTCAATGGCTGGCAAGACTTGCTGTGTGAGATAATGTTTGGTAGCAAAGTGATTGACTGCTAATCGAGCCAGGTTCTCGGAGAGTACCTAATAATATAGCGTAAATCAATTGTTACGGTCGCTTTTCATCACAAAATCATACCTCTCCCCACACAAATTTGCTAGCCAATGTTTCTTCATCAAAAGGTACTATACATAAAAATGAGTTTTTGAAAGCAAATTGAACCAAGAATAGGAAACTTACACTCTGACATCATTTCCGATTCAAGATTAGATACTTGACTGAAAGTTTGGGTGAGTTTCTCCATCAATTGATGTTCACCTTGTGATAGTATTGTCAGTGTCACCATAATATGACTGATAGATCATGATTTGAACTCACTGGATTGTCCTTCTCCAAAAAGATGGTTCACAAGTACTCGAATTTGTCCATTGGCAATAGCATTGAGTGGTCGATTCGTCATCAGGTAGATGTCATTTTCCTGTAGAAATCCATATCATCAGCATTGTTATATTATGTTTCCAACAATATAGCCTACCTTGGCAATATCGCTCACAGTTTTTTGATCACCAAAGACCACTTCGCTCTCGAACAAGTTGACGGGTGCTTCAATCGCGACAAAGTTCTCTGGTTTGGTACATGCGTTCAATACATCTTTGAGAGAGACATGATCTGCTGCAGCTGGAAGTGCCATTGTATTGGAACACACGCCATATCCACCGATAGTGCCTAAGGAGAAGGAGCAATATCTCAACCATCTGTAATGGTAATTATATCCTTTCCATATGTATCACTTACCATTAGCAACCTGGGAGTCTAAGAACTGAAAGCTTTCCTTGAGATCTTGATACAGACGGGCTGGTGTATAGCTCTATACAATGCAATGTCACGTTACACTTGAATTCATCCAACATGCGAAATATAAACACATACTCTATTCTTTGCCATCAACATGCGTTCAGGACCATTGATTAAAAAGATATCGAGCTTGTTGGTCTTGAGCCTTTCAAGTGAAGATGTAATCTCGCGTTCAAGGATCTTGGGTGATACAGTGTGGAAACTCTTGTCATTGATCTGCACATAATCTTTGCCGGGTTCAAATCCGCCCAATTGATCCGTTGTCAAGTAACCAGCCTTAGTTACGAGTGTCAAAGACTACAGTACAAATGATCAATATACCATACCACTATCACCACCATATGCACACCTCCTTTTACCTTTCGATCGAATTGTTCTTTTTGTGCCATATTCTCAAGAGTTTTGCCAATGACTTGTTCAGATCCACCTGCACCACAATTACGATTAAGTTACCGATTCTTTAAGAAACAGTGAACAAGTGAAATTACCGTTTGCAAAGTTGGAAGCGGTGTCTACAATGGAAACACCTGCTTTGAGAGCATCGCGTAATGCTTGAGCATGACGAGGTTCACCAGGAGTAAGTCGATAAGCACCAAAGCCAATGCGCGAAACCTGACGACCTAGTTTTGGAATGACAGCAGTGGAAGGAGTGGTGTGGGTGGCAAAGTGTCGACAAGCTATCCGCGGGAAAACCATCTTGTATAAATATATGGAGCGGCTCAATGCAAAAAAGGAATCAAAGCGCTTATCGAAAGCGGCATACGTCAACAAAACTTTAAGATATACGCGACAAGTGGCTCCGAATCACTCGGGCTTTTCAATACAAATACAATGTACCAAGTGAATATATCGACAGAACCATCCTATCTTTATCAAATCAAAATAATAGAGTAATTCACAAATAGATGTATTGAATTGTGTAGATTCAATAAAACATACAATCATTATGTTCAAATCAAGGGTTGGTCAATGATTACCATTGATCTATGCGGGAGAAAGGCTGAACAGCGCGGGAAATCGATAAAGATGAGATTGAAAGCAGTATATTACAGATGGGATGACTACAATGGAAGTGAGTATAATGCACTGACTCACACATATCTTACTTATCGCGGTTTAATCAGGTGGTTTTGTTTTGGTGCCATTTTGGTGCGCGTGTGCGTGTTGTTTGTAGGTATAAAAAGACATGATATCCTGCGGCGTTTTACCGCTCTCCTTTTTCTTTTTTTCTTTACCCTTTCTTTCTTATTTACTCTTCTCATATTATGTCTGTCAACAAGGTTCACGCTCGCCAAATCTTTGATTCACGTGGTAATCCCACTGTCGAAGTTGAAGTTACCACTGACAAGGGTGTCTTCCGTGCTGCTGTTCCCTCTGGTGCCTCTACTGGTATCCATGAAGCTCTTGAACTTCGTGATAACATCAAGGCTGATTATGTTGGCAAGGGTATGTATTTGAAATTGATGATGGGGAATAATGATAATCAACTTTGAACGCGTGTGTATGGTATGGTCTGGGTGCATGGACCGGGGGTTACGCGTATATGTAATTATGTGCGTGTGTTGCGGGAAGATGCGGGTAAACAAGTAAACGGTTTGATTGATAACTTATCTCCTTTTGATTTCTTTAGGTGTTTTGAAGGCTGTTGAGAATGTCAACACCAAGATTGGTCCTGCTTTGATTGATGCCAAGATCCCTGTTGTTGACCAAAAGGCTGTTGATGAATTTATGATCAAGCTTGATGGTACCAAGAACAAGAGCGAATTGGGTGCCAATGCCATTTTGGGTGTTTCTCTTGCTGTAGCCAAGGCTGGTGCTGGTGAAAAGGGTGTGCCTTTGTATGTTCATTTGGCTGACCTTGCTGGTTCCAAGAAGCCATTTGTTCTTCCTGTTCCTGCTTTCAACGTTATCAATGGTGGTTCTCATGCTGGTAACAAGCTTGCTATGCAAGAATTCATGATTCTGCCCACGGGTGCCAAATCCTTCTCTGAAGCCATGAAGATGGGTTCTGAAGTATACCATACTTTGAAGGGTGTGATCAAGGCCAAGTATGGTCAAGATGCTACCAACGTTGGTGATGAAGGTGGTTTTGCTCCCAACATTCAAGATAACAAGGAAGGTCTTGAACTTTTGGTTACTGCCATTGAAAAGGCTGGCTACACTGGCAAGATCAAGATTGGTATGGATTGTGCTGCTTCTGAATTCTACAAGGATGGCAAATATGACTTGGACTTTAAGAATCCCAACTCTGATCCTGCTACCTACCTTACTGGTGAACAACTTTCTGATTTGTACAAGTCATTCTCTGAAAAGTATCCCATTGTTTCCATTGAAGATGCCTTTGATCAAGATGACTGGGATAACTGGGCTCACCTTGAAAACACTTCTGATTACCAACTTGTTGGTGATGATTTGCTTGTCACCAATCCTGAGCGTATTGCTACTGCTATTGAAAAGAAGGCTTGCAATGCCCTTTTGCTCAAGGTCAACCAAATTGGTTCGCTCACTGAAAGTATTCAAGCTGCAAAGGATTCTCAGGCCGCTGGTTGGGGTGTGATGGTTTCCCATCGTTCTGGTGAAACTGAAGATACTACCATTGCTGATTTGGTGGTTGGTTTGCGTACTGGTCAAATCAAGACTGGTGCTCCTTGCCGTTCGGAACGTCTTGCCAAGTACAACCAACTTTTGCGCATTGAGGAAGAACTTGGCGACAACGCTGTCTATGCTGGTGAGAACTTCCGCAAGGCTCACGATATGTAAATAATCTTCTTTCTTTATGCACATACAAAAAATGAATGCCCATTACCCAAACACATCCGTCATGTGAAGGAAAATCGCATCGCATTGTAATAAAACCAACGTCTTCTTTGTTAAATAATTCGCTCTTATTCTATGATGAAGTTTAAAAGATATTGCATCTTCCTTATTTGCCTATATGGTTGCCGATTTATGCATGGTCATCACAGGCTTCATTCTGGTGTAGGCTCGTTCCCTACCGCGTTAGTTTGTGGATCATTTTATCCTTTTTATGAGCATAATACACGCTCATGTACATAGTAAAAAGGATACTGTCATGCACATCATACATCGTACACCACTTTCACCTAATCTATCGCTTTAATGCTTATATCAAAAACTACATTTTACGTGTGTATTATGGTGGATGGTCTTTCATAGCCAGTGCACATATATTGGTCTTTGTGATTATTCTTAGTTATTCATTGTGTCCTATTACTTTCACTGTTGGTATTCATTGTGATATTTGACCATTGTGATGAAGTGAAATACCAAAGCATTGCATCATTATTTGCAGAATGAGATTGACTCTAAGCTCCTTATATCATCAGCTTGCAGAATGAATGTTGTTCTTTGATGCTGTTTGAGTGTAATATTTCGGAAAGTTAGACATGTTGATATGGTTAAGCTTTTGACATGTGAAGAGGAAAAGCAAGGTTACAAATGGAAGCAGTTTCGGATATTGGTGCTCCATATTGTTGTTCCTGGATGCAAAGAACTAGCTTTTTGCCATATGGATAACAGCGTTTAATATATAGGGAACATATATACTTATTATCACAGCAGGATTGATCCAGCTTTAGGATGCAATGTAAACTTCTCTGATAATCCGTTCCATGAGCTAAATCAGATAGCTTTTCATTACTGCATTGTCGAACTAAAAGCTCAGATCATGGGATCAGCTTGAATTTTACATGTTCATTGAACGTCTCATTGGTTAATTTTGAAATGTTGTGTCATTGACCATGGTGACACAGCACTATGCTGCATTTTATTTCCTCATCTCTATGACATTCTTATCCTCGTTGATCATTTACGCTTTGATCAGCTATTAGTAGACGGCATGTAATTGAATATTGCTCTATTATTTTCGTGGGTGGTGTCAAAGAAGTGTGGGAATTAGATGTGGTAAGTAATGATCGCACAAGAAGATTTATGCGCATGGCATTAAGGTTCTCATAGTGATCTGCTGATGTCGAAATCATTGCTCCCGTCTTCACGCACTATATTTTTTCCTTGTTCACATTTCTTTCACGTATCTCTCTCTCTTTTCTTTTTTCTTTTGCAAGTGT
The DNA here is from genome assembly GCA_025094155.1 of Lichtheimia hyalospora FSU 10163. Taxonomy (NCBI): domain Eukaryota; kingdom Fungi; phylum Mucoromycota; class Mucoromycetes; order Mucorales; family Lichtheimiaceae; genus Lichtheimia; species Lichtheimia hyalospora. Next base: position 118,147 of record PTRB01000025.1, read on the forward strand.
AAAATGACTGTTACTATAATTGATGGAAAGGCTGTGGCAAGGTATTATTTAATTGATAACAACAATGCATAATCTAATTTGAACACATCGATAGTTCTATTCGAGCCAAGGTCAAGGAAGATATTGCTGCCACCAAAGAAAAGCACCCTGAATATGCTCCACATTTGGCTGTTATCCAAGTGGGTGGACGTGATGATTCTAGTATCTATATCAAGATGAAACATAAGGCAGCCCTGGAGGTAAACAATGCATTTGATCAGGAGGAATTATCTTTCCAACACGTCTTTTACAGGCCGGTATCGAATTCACGCATGAAACTCTACCAGAGTCTATTTCTCAAGCCGAATTACTACGTCATGTCAAGCGTCTCAACGACAATCCAAATATCCATGGCATCCTTGTTCAAATGCCGTTACCATCTCATATTGACGATGCTGCCATTGTCGCTGCCATTGACTATCGCAAGGATGTTGACGGGTAAGCTCTAATGACAATGTTTTGTATCATATATTAACCTTGTCTACATCCAGATTCCATGCCGTCAATATGGGAAATATGGTAAAGCGCGCTGGAAAGCCCATGTTCTTGCCATGCACTCCTCGTGGTATCATGGAGCTATTGCGATCTACAGGTACATATTTCACAAGACATATTTGCATTGCGGATGATAGCTTACACTATCTTTATAGGAGTCACCATTGCCGGCAAGCAAGCAGTTGTTGTGGGTCGAAGTGATATTGTGGTAAGATAAGATCCAGAAAAAAAACCGATGCGAAAATAGCATCTGTTTTCACACGGTGACGCTTATACTAAACTTTATTAACTCTTATTCAGGGATCTCCCGTTGCAGCATTACTCAAATCGGCAGATGCAACTGTCACTATCTGTCATTCCAAAACCAGCAATATGGAGGAAATTGTAAGTAAAATGTGGGGTGTCCTTTTATTGCTATAGCTAACAGCAGTTATGGGATCATTTAGATCAAGTCAGCGGACATTTTGGTGGTGGCGATAGGCAAAACTGAGTTTGTCAAAGGAGCATGGATCAAGCCTGGTGCTGTGGTCATTGATGTTGGTACAAATGCTGTTCCTGGTAAGTTGATCCCATTGTTTGATTATGCTATCAATACTCACTATGATTTCCAAAGATGCAACCAAAAAGTCGGGTAAACGTTGGGTTGGTGATGTCGAATTTTCTGAAGCTGTCAAAGTTGCCAATGCAATTACACCTGTGCCTGGTGGTGTGGGTCCAATGACTGTTGCCATGTTGATGGATAACACTCGACAAAGTGCTGAGAGAGCACTGGAGCAATCCAATACCCAAGCACGTATTACACCTCTGCCATTGAATCCAGTTACACCTGTTCCAAGTGACATTGAAATTGCAAGACAACAGGAACCCAAACCCATTGCAGAGCTTTGTCAAGAACTGGGTCTTTTACCAAACGAGGTACATAATGCTGAATAGCTTATCATCATCATCATACTCAATCGTGCATCCTTTTGCTTAGTACGAACCCTATGGAAATACCAAGGCAAAGATCAATCTCAATGTATTGGATCGATTAAAACATCGTGCAGATGGTCGATACGTTGTAGTCACAGGGTAATTATAAGATTAGAATACATTGGTATTTGGAATTTACACACTATGATAGTATTACGCCCACATCCCTTGGCGAAGGCAAGTCAACAACTACTATTGGCCTGGTGCAAGCATTGAGTGCCCATCTTGGTAAAGCTGCATACGCATGTGTTCGACAGCCATCACAAGGGCCTACATTTGGTATCAAGGGTGGAGCAGCTGGTGGTGGTTATTCACAAGTTATCCCTATGGATGAATTCAATTTGCATTTAACCGGTGATATCCATGCTGTCACAGCAGCAAACAACTTGCTGGGTAAGTGTATTAGATGATGTGATTCATACTTTATTGACTTGGATGTCCCATATGTAGCTGCTGCAATTGACGCACGTATGTTCCATGAAAACACTCAAAGTGATAAGGTAAGATGCTGGTTTACATCTACTTGAATAACCAGTGTTAACCTGAGAACATTGATAGGCACTCTTCAATCGTCTTTGCCCAGCCAAAAAGGGAGTGCGCAAATTTGCACCTGTCATGCTCAAGCGATTGCAGAAATTATCCATCAACAAAACTGATCCAAGCGAATTGACAGAAGAGGAAATCCATCGTTTTGCACGTCTTGATATTGATCCTTCAACCATTACATGGCAGCGAGTCATGGATATCAATGATCGATTCTTGCGTAAAATCACTGTGGGTCAAAATCCAACCGAGAAAGGACAAGAACGCACTACAGGCTTTGACATCACTGTGGCTAGTGAAGTTATGGCAGTGCTTGCTCTTGCAACCGATCTTGCTGATATGCGTGAGCGTTTGGGCCGTATGGTGGTAGCAAGTTCCAAATCAGGTGAACCTATCACTGCAGATGATATCGGTATCGGTGGTGCACTGACTGTGTTGATGAAGGATGCTATCAAGCCAACCTTGATGCAAACTTTGGAAGGAACACCCGTGTTGGTGCATGCAGGTCCTTTTGCCAACATTGCACATGGCAATTCATCCATTCTTGCCGATAAGGTTGCTCTCAAGCTTGGAGATTATACGGTGACTGAAGCAGGTTTTGGTGCTGATATGGGTATGGAGAAATTCTTTGATATCAAATGCCGTATCTCTGGTTTACGACCTGACGCTGTGGTGATTGTTGCTACAACACGTGCTCTCAAGATGCATGGTGGTGCACCCGAACCAGTAGCAGGCAAACCATTACCTGAAGCATACACTGAGGAACATCTTGAATATTTGGAGAAAGGATGCGAAAACTTGGCAAGACATATTCAAAATGCAGGCAAATTTGGTATGCCAGCTGTGGTTGCCATCAACCGTTTCACGTAAGTTGCTTATGATAGTTTGGCATACTTTAGCTAATACAAATCTATATACGCAGATCGGATACCGATGCTGAGATTGAGCTTATTCGCAAATTGGCTCTTAAGGCTGGTGCAACTGATGCTGTTGCATGCAATCATTGGGCTTTGGGTGGTGCTGGTGCAGTGGATCTTGGCAAGGCTGTGATCGAAGCTTGTGATAAGCAACAAGGACAATTCAAGTATATCTATGATCTCGACCAATCTATTGAATCCAAGATTACCACTATTTGTAAAGAAATCTATGGTGCGGATGGTATCGAATTATCTGAAGAAGCCAAGGCGAAAGTGGAGACTTATACCCGACAAGGTTTTGGATCATTGCCAATTTGTATGGCCAAAACGCAATACAGCTTCAGTCATGATCCTGCTCTCAAAGGCGCACCTTCTGGTTTCACGGTTCCTATCCGCGATATTCGGTAAGATAAATCTCAAGTGGATATAATATGAGATATTAACGTTATCTTTTATAGTGCATCGGTTGGTGCAGGATTCTTGTATCCGCTCGTGGGATCAATGCAAACTATGCCTGGATTACCAACAAGACCCTGTTTCTTTGACGTGGATCTAGATGAAGATGGAAATGTTACTGGATTGTTTTAAATGACAGATTGTGTATATGAATTGAATGAAACACGAGGAAGCTTCACGCTGGCAATATTTGTTTATTCTACAATGCATATGATGGGATATAACGTGGGTGGTTGGCAATATACAACGACACAGCTAGTGAAGATATAGCTTGAGAGCATTAAGAGCAGTATCGATATCTTGATCGGAACGGATAAGGTTGCTTTGGGCAACATACATGTCTGGTCGAATGACAATTAAAGCAGCTGGGGGAACGGGCTTTTCATGCATGAAATCTATCAAGCCGATACGTCTTGTTAATGAGTGCTCAGCTGTAAACTGATTTTCACTCCAAAATGCTTCTTGGTTTGCAGTATCCGTTGAATCGACGAAACTTGGTAGACGACATTCATCAATATGCCATGTTGATTCGACTATGAGAGGTCGTACTGATTTGTTGTGGAAATGCTTGCTTTGCAGATTGTTCCAAAAGTCTTGTACCAATGGTGATGCTGACATATGGGAATGACGAGTAGCAACAAATAACAGGATATGCTGAGATCGAGTACCTGAAAGGATTTGGTATAGCGTACGACAGTCGATTGTTTCTGGTGACATGACACGTTTACGTAGAACGACAGTTTCAGGTATATGCATACCGGCTTCAATCAAACCAGGTGCTGTTGACAAGAGTAGTGTCGATTCTTTGGCAATACGAAGTTTAAGCTATTGTTATTGCATTCAGCTTATTCGTTGATACAATCTCCTCCATCAATCCTGTTGTACCTGCATCAGTTGTGTCACAAAAGCGTCCTGTACACGTTGGATCTTTAATGCAGCCATTGTCATATAATACGAGATTGTAGCTATACAATATATTGGTTACAAACTTTGTTTGATTCTCGTGTCATATTCCTTATATCCTCTTACATGTGATAAAGTTGGCACCAAAGCCATACTTGGTTGTGGCTCCGGTCAATCGTAGCGTTTCCTCGGCAATAGGTTCACGCTATTTAAATCAACACATCAATACCCATAATCTATAGCCTTGCTTGCTTGTACCAACCTCGATACTGTATGAATCCAAAAGCAAGTCAGGATCAGATGTTGCATTATTCAGAACCAATGATAACTTCCATGCAAGGTTTTCGGCTACGAATATTGGTGAACATAAAATTGATTGATGTATACAATGCATTTACCATCCATGAGACCCATGTTCATTCCTTGACCACCTGCTGGGGAATGACAATGTGCAGCATCTATTATTTGGAAGCACATATGAGATCAAATTCCGTTTGCCTTATTCCATTGTATTTTGTATACCTACCACCAACAAGGAATACTCGACCACGACGATAACCATTCGCTTTACGTTCGTTGACTCGATACGTGGATATCCATATAGGATCCTTGAGAGTGATTTCAAGAGGATTCCAACGTTCATTCATCACTTCCTGAATCATGTCAAGTGATATATCATCGCCTGAGTTCTTGACAATACCGTGTGTTGGTTCATGACCATCATTATGTTCTTGTACTTGATATGGATCAAGATTGGTCATGACACGGTAATAAAATGGTCCATTTTCCTCTTGACGACCAATGGGTATAATCAAACATGCACCTATGCGATCATCATCCTTTGGTTACATCCACAGCCACATCAGTGCCAAGTCTGACATACCCTTATGATGGTTAAAGATTCTAGCACGTTTGTGTGTAATGGCTGCACCATCCTTGCTATCATCTATTTGAACATCGGCTAATACAAAACGTGAAGCACTGGCTTGTCCTTCAAAAGTCCAACTTGATGTACTCTTTCTTATGGCTGAATGTGAACCTTCACATGAAACGAGATAGCGTGCCTTGATTGTTTTTGTTTCACCGGTTTGAAGATCACGCACGATCACAGACACATGATCTGTCTCTTGGCTGTATTCCACAAACTCGGTGCGACGATGTACTTTGTTTGGTAACAATAAACGACAAAGCACTGATTCAGTACGGCCTTGTGGAAGAATTGTCCAATGTGGAAATGGTGTATCGCCTGATGCATTGATGGTACCCATCTAAAGAAAGATCACAATTGAGTTATAACTCACTCCCATTGATCCAGTTACTTACCGAACTTCCATTTGAAAACACTTCAACACCATGGGTGAAAACAGCTTCCTTCATAAAGTGCTGCACAATGCCATGATTCGACAATGTCTCCATAGTTCTTGAAGTTACTAGTAATGCTCGACTTTGTGATATATTGGGCCCTTCATTTTTATCGCAAATATAAATGGAATGTCCCAACTTGGCCATCTGTTATGTATTGTGTCGATGGATCCGTGCGTGTGAATCAGTGCTATGCAAACGTGACGAAAAGAAAAACATGCGCATATTACCTGATAGGCGAAAAACAATCCCACAGGACCAGCACCAGATATGAAAACGTCAATGATATCGCTCATGTTATTAATGGATCAAGAATAGTTGACAAGAACGGAAGCTGGTTAAGGATATGCTGGTCCCTTTTTATAGTGTGCGGGGGAAGAAATGCTGCTGCTCAGCGGGAATATCCGCCTTAATCGGCTTATTTCGCGGCCCGTCAATGACTCAATCGAAAATGTACCTTTCCGTTCAACACGGCTTAGATCAGGATATTGGTTCATACAATCTGATATTAAATATGTTCATAAAAATACATAGATACAAAGAGAAAAATGCTTACTAGTCTGGGAAATGGGGGCATAGGTGGTGTATAGAATATATATATATATGCAAAGGGAAAGAGGAAAGTAACATGTTGAGAGGGGATAATGGTGAAACACATGAAAACATTATATAGGAGCAATACTTGGATTGACCATGGATTGTGTGCGTCGACGCACTGAGAGTATATCGTAAGAGGATGGGTTCACAAGGCAATAATCGTCGTTGGTCAAGCATGTGCGACGTTCTATAGGCCAAGAAGTATGCTTTCGCTGATAATGTTGTCCCCCACGCTTTCGCATAATAATAACTCCACATGGCTTTGATGACGATGATGATGACGATCGGTTATCTGATGATGATACTTTGTTGGGCAATGCTACATTGACCACTACTGGGGGTAAGCGAGTTTGTTCAATCGACCAAATATCGAGTAGCTCTTTATGACTCTGGATCATCCTTGTCCATAAATCAGTCCATCGTGCATTGGCTTGAACAATATCGGTGACAATATCTTTGTTCTTCAAAGCAAACATGTCCCTAAGACTTTGATCCAATCCTGTACATACTGGTGCAAGTACCACTGCCAATGCTTCAGGATTCATCATGTTGATATGTGAATGTGCTTGAATGTGCGAGCACAGCTCAATGATTGTATACAACAATATAAAGTGAGCACGTGGTAGCTGTCGCATCGCCAAATGTGCCATCTGTTGGATATTGTTGGTGGTGCCTAGAAACTGCTCATGGTACGCTGTTGGGATCACAGGATAGGGTAAAGATCTTAAATACTTTTTCAAAGTGCCAACAATTGCATGGATATCAAAAGTGGATAAGTCCAAGTATTTGCCATAGGTAGGTGGAGTATCAAACAAACGACACAGTTGATCAACTTCAGATGCTGCTCCTGATAATCGAAAGATGCCCTCTACTGTCAAACCTATAATGAAACAATGGATGTGACCACGTGTGTGCGTGTTAATATAAAACAATGAATTCTGACGTGTAGAAAGAAAGAAACCCAGCAACAATAACCTCGTTGAATGATCTCGTTCATGCAGCGATACACGGGATCAGGCACTTGTAAACCGCGTGGTGTTATTGATCCACAATCTGCTCCATATTCCAATGGAGCACCAAAAATGCCTTTAGGTTTGGCAATATTGCTACTGGATGGATTCTTTTTTGTTGGAACAGAATGATGTCGATGTTTAAGAAAGAAAAATGACAGCGGATTCTTCCGCCTGCCCTCGTCGCTCATAACAGCGGTGTTGTTGATGATGCAAAAGAAAGAAAAGAACTCTTGTTGTTGCTGCAATACGCGGAGCGAAAAAAAAAGAAAGAGAAAGGGCAAGCAAAAAGATAAAAAAAAAGGGGGGGAGAGGAGAAAGCGGATCAATTACAACTGTCAGGATAACAACAACATGGCTATAGGGGAAAGAGAGAAAGAAAAACAACCAACTACTGTAAAACTTTGTCTTCGCAACTTGGAGTATGCTCAAAAAAGATAAAGGGTTGCTATATGCGGCGGGTTCCTGCAACCATCACCAACTCAGTCGTTTTTTCTTTTGCTTTGATCTCGATCTTAATTGCTTTTCTTCTTGTTCTTAATCAATTGCTGTTACACATTGCTTTTTTAAACATTACTCGCCACTTGTTACTATCACTAACATCGGTCCGTTCTCGGATTTTCATTGTGGCACATACACATCAACGCATGTCGCTGACACCATAATATTTCTACATTCCGCCCCACCCAGCCCGCTTAATGATGATGCTCTGGGTAACCATAACATGATGCATTACCCAACCATGACAGCAAAGTATAAATCGTTTATTGTTTCACCTTTGGTACCGACTATGTTTGGGAAAGGCCATGATCCGCTTTGTGAAGAAAAAGATATCGGAATGATGTCATTTCCTGTAGCGCGGGAACACAAAAAGAGTAAGCTCTTCTTTGCTACACAATACGCACACACTCATATCTCACACCAACTACCTCTTTTTCTTTTTTTTCTCTCCTCATTCTTCGACATTATCCCCATGTCGGTCTTTCAGCAAATTAAGCAATTCCTTCGTAACAGCACCAATCGCTCTTCCACCAACAGCGATGACAGTGAAGACACTATTTCACAAAGAGAAGCTAAAAAGTACGAGGCAGTTGCTCGACTTGTTGAAGAAGAAAAGTTGGCTCGACAAAGACTGCCTTCTTATACTGGATTGGAACGATATAAATTGGTGGATATATTGGGCGAGTAAGGTTTGGTTGGGTAGCAACAAGTGGACAATGAAATGGATATAGTGATTAAACTCATTCTTTCTTTCTAGTGGAGCATTCTCCAAAGTGTACAGAGCAGTCAACCTTGAAAAGGATGAGAATGTTGCAGTCAAAGTGGTGCGCAAATATGAATTAAAGCCCCAACAGGTGGGTATTAAACAATAGCTATTGCATATTGTTGTTATGCTGACACATGTCACATTAGCGAGCAAGTGTACTCAAAGAAATTCAAATCATGCGCACTCTCAAGCATCCCTCTATTGTACAGTTTAAAAGCTTTATTGAGACAAAAGAGGTAAGCGAATGCATATAGAATATGGATATTCATCACTAATGGATGCTTTAGTACTACTTTTTAGTGCTCGAGTTGTGTGAAGGGGGAGAGTTGTTTCATCAGATTGTGCGGTTGACCTACTTTAGCGAGGATTTATCACGACATTGTATCCGACAAGTAGCGGATGCCATCCGATATTTGCATGAAGAAAGAGGTGTTGTTCATCGGTAAGGAATATGCACACATGATAACCATAGAAGCAGCTGATGTAGATTCCTCCTATAGAGATATCAAGCCGGAAAATTTATTGTTTGATCCAATCCCATTTCATCCAAGGAAATCAGCACCACCACCAGTACCACCTGGAGACGAAGATAAAGAAGATGAAGGAGAATTTATTGAAGGTGTAGGTGGTGGTGGTATTGGGCGTGTCAAGATTGCAGATTTTGGATTAAGCAAAGTTGTATGGGATCAACATACAATGACCCCGTGCGGTACAGTCGGCTACACGGCTCCAGAAATCGTGAGGGACGAACGATATTCCAAATCAGTGGACATGTGGGCATTGGGTTGCGTCTTGTACACCCTACTTTGTGGTTTCCCACCATTCTATGATGAAAGTATCGAGGTGCTCACACAGAAGGTTGCCAAGGGTCAATACACTTTCCTCAGTCCATGGTGGGATCCTATTTCAGAAGAAGCAAAAGACTTGATCGGTCATTTGTTATGTATCGATCCAGAAGAACGATATACAATCGATCAATTTATGAAACATCCTTGGATGAAGAAAGTATGTTTTGGGGGTCAATTTAGGGGGGTCAATTGGATGAATGTGCAATTCCAATCTCACGTGATTACTAATGTCCTCTATTGTTACATGATAGAAACCACTTGGTACTAGTATTGCAGAATCTCCTTCCATTCATACTGCTGAATCAAGTGATCAGTTGACACCACAAAGTACTGGTCATCTGTCGCCACATATTATTGCATCAACACCTGAAGCTCTTGACATCCCTGGAGCAACAACACCTAAAACACCTGCACATGAACGCAACCGACGTGATGTATTCTCGGGTCTACCTTCAATGAAAGAAGTATTTGATGTGTCATATGCAGTTCACAGAATGGCTGAAGAACGATCTCGACGAAAAGATATTAGGCGTCGTCAACAACAACAAGCATCATCCAATTTGCGCGGTGAAAATTATCCCAATATGATGGGTAATATCGATGACGATGACGAAAATGATGATTATAATGACGATGACGAAGATGACGACAATCAAGAAAATATTGCACCTCCTCCCAATTTGCCATCACATGGTGAACCTACCAGCTTGTTGCAGAAGCTGCAGCGTGACAAAATTACTCAGCAAATGGATAAGCCTGCTGCTAGCACAAAGCGATCATCAGCTCATAAAACAACCAAATCCAAGCCTGTCTTTGAACTTAACATGGATAAAGCCACATTATTGGGTCGTCGAAGGCATCAAAAAGAAGAAGAGGACAATGAGTAGTTGTTATTCCCCACACCCTTTTTTTCCTTTTTACCATCATCCTGTGTATTATGCATCCATTTCATTCTTCTTATCCCTCCCTATCCGTATAGTCTACCCATCAACAATCATCACCACCATTGTTTAAATGATTCATTCCCATTCATTTACATATTCAAAAGAAGAATAATATTCCTGATGTCATTCTCATGGATAGTATGTGTAACGTGTGCATATATCATGAAGAACAATCATCTATATACTTATTTTAAGGCAATGGTTGACCGGTTCTTGCATCGACTGCACTGATAAAGGAAGCATATGACCAAGTAAGATCGCGTGCACCTTGCTCAAAACCTGTCCAGCGATTGAATTGTTCTGAAAGTGACCCATTATCATGTTGATGATATTGGACAGTAGCCATAAAGCGATCAGCTCGCGTGGTCATGGTATCCACAAGGGTTTCGAACGCTTTGGTACCATAAGCAAAATTAAGTCCCTTGACTTGATCCTCACTTGTTTCGAATAGACGAGCAAAGAAACCACTATTGATGTCATTGACAGTGACGATGGTGCCTTTATCTTTTTCCCACTCATGTACAGCCCTGTAATATAATTCGGCCATGGCAGCTGTTGTCAGGAACCATGGATTACCATACGAGCCACTAGCGTAACCATCATAACTATCTTCTGGATAACGGCCAATGGCAGTTCCCAAGCCTGCAGGATGAAGGTCATTAATAGGATATAGGTTTTCAAACGCTTCTTCAAGTCGATGTGCTGTTGCCAATATCTACCATATACAATAAAAAGTTAGTTATCGCCGATACTAATAAGCAGTTGCTATACCTTGTCTGATCCAGCAGTGTAAGGTTCTATGCCTTTGGGTCGATAATGGATGATGATACGTTATCAAGAATTGAATAAGTGATATAGGATATTAGTACTTACCTGCATGATTTACGGCAAGGATCACTGCAGTGTCGAGTCCAGAGTGCTTCCAAACATTGTCACAATGATCCTGTGTAACGGATAGGTAACCAGAAGAAGATGACCAAAAGGTATCCAAGCGAGAGAGAATGCTGTCAGCTGTCAGTGTGTAATGCGATGCTCGCTTATAGTCGCCAAATTCCCTTGCAAATTCGGCACCATCCATCATGGCTCGTCGCATGACCATTAAAGTATAAAAGTGTACCCCACATACTTCCTCCCTGTAATAAATACATCACACATATTGAGGATGATACATCACATGCATTGTTCTCTTTCTCCTTTACCATAAGTCAAAGCATGGTTCTTCCCATACGCGGGCAATGTAATCCAAATCTCGCATAATGGCGGGTCTCAGTGTGTTTTCAACATAATGTGAACTTGATTTCTTAGCAAGCAGCAAGAGTGTGGTGACTCGAATGGCTGGTCCATCATTCTGGGGTCTAACAATAATAAGAAATGCTGCGTGAGCGCATATGACATCAAAGCACTCACGATTATCATCCACATTACCTTCCCCATGACCCTTCATAGCCAGAACCATCCTGTGAGAAAATAAATAAATTGTCTTTTACAAAATCATCCCATTATCGTATTGCAACTCTTACAGGATCTAGAAAGGGAGATAAGTAAAAGTTATATATTGGGCCTATTCTATCATGACTTACTGAATTTTGGTTCTCCCAAGCAATCACATTCGGTGTGCGTCACTTGATGATAAATTTCCTGGGCCACATAATCATGTAGCAAGCGCTTGACCTCGTCTCCAGTACTTTCCTCTTGATCATATTTGGATACAACGACACGCATCACTAGTCCTGCATCGCGTGTCCATGTGTAAAAGTAATCAGGTCCAAACTTGGATGGTGATGCAGCCACGAAACCACGAATAGTGCCAGGGGGATTAATGTTGCGTCGGATGCAATCCCAGCTCACAGCTGCTTCTTGTTCTAACCATTCATCCATTGTAATGGCAAACTTTGAACCCAAAATCTCCTTTTGAAACGCTTGATATGTTGTGTCAGATACATGCATACATATGCTGGTGATGTGACCATACCTCCAACTGGATCTTGCAATATCACTCTTGCCACCACCAGGGCACTTGCTATTACGATCTGTAGAATTAAGCCAAGTAGCTTCATTGTCTTGAAATGTGGAAAAGGATCAACAAGGAAGAAGGAGAATGAATATAGTATGGATATATATATTGATTGTGTTGTATATACACCAATTCAACTATGTACCAGGGAGTCAGTCGACGCCCAATGTTTCACGCGACCATGGCCGAAAACAATCATGCAAAATCACAACCAGTGAATAGCACGTGGATATTGTTTCCCCTGAAATAACGCACACATACAATATACAACATTTACTATATCAAGCTGATGCTAACAGGTGATGATACGATCTCGTCATTGGATGGGAATAGCCATTCTGCGATATTCCATTCAGTGCATTCACCACCTGAAGACACCTTGATTGATTTTCATTATTTCCCATGTCCATTTTTATCACCCATGTTATGTCCCTTGTACCTCTAGCTACCCGTTCTCATATGATATGGATGTGGTGTCGTAATATAACCCCATCTATCACCGCATTCTAGCTTGGGTGAATGTCATGATGTAATCCAGGATGTGTGATAAGAGAGATTGAGTTTCTTTGTATCCCCGTTTTAGATACTGCATTTGTGTCTCTGCCAATAGGATGGATTATACTGGATTATGCATGCATGAGTACTATATCTCATCACCGGAAAAGTAAATACACATGTAAAATGACATGAAAGCATCATCTTAATTCTAAGGCAATATTCAGTTTTTTTTAATGATCTTTTTTTTCCAAGATCCTACAATCGTATATGATGGAAAGGGAATACGAAAAGAAGAAACAAAAATCAAATAAGAGAGGAAAGAAAGAATAGAAAGAGTTTGCATGCGAAAAAAGATATCGGGTGCGAGGGAATGGTGTGAATGGTGAAATAGTATCAAAAAGGGGATAATTGTATTTTCTTAATATGCTGCTGCGCGCTGTTGGTGAATGGGAGTAGAGTTGGAAGTGCGAATGGTGTTATTGTTTGATGCACGCTGTGCTTGTCGACTTTGTCGTTTGCGATAATAAGGTCGATGGTGGATGTGATCGCGTTGAAGTTTAGACACATGATGTTTGCCATCACAACACATGCGTACATCTTCAATCGCCTCATCTTCAAAGTCATCATCGTCATCATCAAGATCACGGTGTTGTGTGGCTGTTACTGATCGGAACATGTTTTGTACACTTGGTTTGCGTATGATACGATGACTGGATACGGATGCTGTGCCGTTGGTTCTTCTATCAATGCTGTCTAAAAGTGATGACGATGCATCACCATTACTGGGTCGCGATAATAGATAACTCAACGATTCGAGCCACACCTGGTGTCGAGCCATAGTGGGTGCCGTCAACTTGATAACACGGTTGGTGGTCTTGACCAAAAGGCTCACATTGGGCACACCAGGTGAAGGGGGTTGTGTATAATCCGGCTCTGCCGTGACACCTTCAATCAAAGCTATATAGAATATATATGAGCACAAAGTAATGAAAGAAAAATAAAGAGAAAATGCTTACCGCTTTTAGCCTTTATCTCATTTCCATGAGTACCTGGTGCTTTAGTGCTCCAGTACAAGGTACGAGTATATGGATGGATCCAAAAGAAACGCTTGTGGCGATTTTCAGATAAACCAGCACCCACTGACTTGCGAGTGTATTTCCACATCCAATCACCAATCATGGTTTGTGTAATCAATCCAACTTGTTGTGGATCAGCGTATGCACGAAGTGATGTAGTATCATATGCTGATGATCCAATAGACGCTCGTGGTTCTGATGTCGACACACTGGAAACAAGAGATGGTGGACGTTGTTGTAACTGTTGAGATGCACTACCAATAGATCCAATGCTTCGAGCAGGAGCTTTGCCTTTGTCATTAGCAGAGCTAGTGGATAATGATGGTGTTGGTGATTGTGCAACACGTGATAAAAGATGAGCAGGTGGTGGACTAACAGGTCGAGGTGGAATATCATTCTCTTGTTGTTGGATGATGACACCATTAGCAAGATCAGCTAAACTGGGTTTGTTGCGAATTTCACGTGAACCAGGAACAGTGCCATTACTCTGTTGCTGCTGAGCCTTGGCCATGGCTTCACTAACAGCCGCAGCAATAAGTGCATCAGTCTCTGCCTTGCTATACACTTTAGCATCTTGATCATCGTTTTGACTTGGCAAATCAGTAGCAGAATCTGTCAATGGTTGCTGCTGTGAGCTCACAATATCATCTTGCTCATCCTTGGCTTGTGTTGAAGGTTCATGCATACTATTGATAGGAGTAGCACCATCATGCTTAGCATGTGCATCATCTTCCAAAGATTTGTTGTTGTCAACATCCTTCATTTGAGAGTCAGCTTGTGTATCACCACTAGCAACATTATTGTTCATTTGTTCTGGAACAGCAAGACTTTGCTTGACAACAGGAGCATTGTTGAGTTGGTTGGCAATTACTTGGTCAGCTGATGCATTCTTCAATTGCTCATCAATTGCATTATCTGATACGGGCTTGTCAGCTGGTGCATTGTTAAGTTGCTCGGATGCTTCATTTGCAGTTGATTCTTGAGAAGGTGATTTCATTTCATGGGATTGAGATGATGGTTTGATCTCACGATCAGCAGTACCAATATTGGCAGTATCCATGACCTTGGAACCACCAAGCTTGCCAAATGCAGCAGCAGCCAATGCACCTAATCCAAAGGCACCTGCACCTACTTCAGTAGCTGCACTTGATGGTACCGATGCGCTGCTTGCTGTTAAAAGGTCCACTTGCACAGAAGCATCTGATGTGTTGTCAGCTGATTCGTATTGTACGCCAGTATCCTTGGTAATGGTCTCTTCGGATTGTACTGATGAATCTTTCATACTGGCAGCATCTGATTGCATTGAGCTGTCCTTGTATTCGACAATAGGTTCGTGTTGCACAGACATATCATTGGTTTCAACAATGGGTTCATGTTGTACTGAGCTATCCTTGACATTGGCAGGATCACATTGCACAAATGCTTCTTTGCTCTCGAATACAGGTTCATGTTGTACGTGCATATCCTTTGCTTCGACAATATCCATTTGTGTGCTGGAATCTTTGACATCAGCAGGGTCTGCTTGTACAGATGAATCGACCATTTCAGTAGCTTCAGATTGAACACCCATATCAATGATTTCAGGTGCATCAAATTGTGTGAAACCATCCTTGACATCAGCAGGGTCGGATTGAATGGATATATCCTTATATTCAGGGATTTCCATTTGTGTGCTCATATCGACACCTGGAATAGCTTCATATTGTACTGACATGTCGTGTGCTTCTGGTACATCGGATTGAACTGATACATCGTGTGCTTCAGGGATATCAGATTGAACAAAGACATCGTGTGCTTCAGGGATATCAGATTGAACAAAGACATCGTGTGATTCTGGTGCTTCGGATTGAACAAAGACATCATGCGATTCTGGTGCTTCGGATTGAACAAAGACGTCGTGTGATTTTGGAGCTTCGGATTGAACACCTATACAATGAATGTTAATAATCATTATTCAATAAACATGCATGTTATATGGCATACCTTGATCTTGTGTTACTGCGACATCACATTGTGCTGCACTATCAACCATAGGATTGGCTTCATGTTGTGCACTGCTGTCAACATATTCAGGCTTATGAGATTGGGTTTCAGCATCAATAACCTTGGGTGGCTCGCATTGAACATGTTTCTCTTGAGCAATCACAGGACTAGCACCAAAGCTCTCAAGTGACATTTGTTGTAATTGAACAGGTTCTTTGGCAGGAACATCATCTGTTTGCATGAATGCATCGGAACTGGTGGATGGTGTAGGTGCACTATCAAAAGCAGCACTAAGCTCATCACCCAAAGATCGTGTCGCTTGTTCATCACGTTGTTGACTCTTTGATAATTCAGAACCAAGGGATGCTAATCCTGCACCAGCAACAGCACCAGCAACAGCAGCACCGGTAAGATCCTCTTCATCATAATAATCGTCATCATCTTCTTCACTTTCACCAGAAGTCAACGAGTAAGAAGAATGAAGTTGAGAATCTTTACGTTTTCGTCGTTCATCAATATCAGAATCGCCATCACCACGAGTAGGACGTGCAACACGGGTTTTGGAAACAGGTACTCGTCTTTTACCCTTGCGTGTACGACGTGCATTGGATCCATTGGAATCAGGACCACCACTAGCACCTGAACCTGATTTTGGATAACCAGCATCGACCCAAAGACGAGGATCATTTTGAAGCTGTTCAATCGTTTCTTGTGACTCGCTTAAAAGTTTCTTGAACTCAAACTTTTCAGTCTTCTCCTTGTGTAAGCTGGAACGAAGATTGCTCACCATACGATGAGCATGAGCCAATGAAGTCTTGAGTGTTTCTACTTCAAGTGCCTGATTTCTGGGTGCACCACCCGCTGATTTCGGTGATTGTGATCCATTGTCGGAGCTAGAAGTGGCATTGTCCTTGGAAACATCCAATGTATCCTCATCCTGTGCTTGATTTGCATTGGTTGTCATGCCTGCAGCATTGGATGCCTTATTGAGATCAGAATGACTACGCTTGGCAATACGACTTTGAGCCTTGGCAATGGCTAATTCAGATGATAATGCTTCCACTTGTTTCATGAAATCTGCCTTTTCACGTTGCAGACCTGCAGAATGACGTCTTAGAGTACCCATATCTTGTTCATGCCTTTGTTTCATGGTATCCAAAGTGGATCTCAGCTTTTCTTCGCTATCACGCAATTGCTCAATTTCGCTTGTGAGCTCATCCATATGCTCTTGCATACGTTTTTGTTCAGCATTGGCACGATTGAGATTTTGTTGTAACTCAGATACGCTGAACGTCAGCTCTTGCTTGGCAAGTTCCAAATTCCATGTTTCCTCCTTGAGTTTTTCTAAATACAATATGAGTGTCAAAATAAACATGCAAGGAGGTGTAGTGAATTTACTGACCTTCATTTTCTTCACGTTGTCGTAATTGCTTTGCCATGGATTCAGCAGCACGCTCCAAATCAGCCTTAGCAGCTTGAAGTGCTTTAAGCTGATCATCCTTTTCTTGTAGCAGAGATTGCATTTTTCTCACTTCCATCAATAAACCTTGACCAATTTCAGTGGCAAACTCAATGTCGGTGTTGCGACGATCTGTATTAGGCACCTTGGATCGGCGTTTTGTCGGCGTTGACCCGGTTGGTGGAGGAGGTAATGGCAATAGTGAAGTAGAATCATGACCATGAGCAGGTGGAAGCATAGTGGAAGTGGATGGACTGGGTAATGGATCTAAACCAGTTCGTAACTAGAGACATGTGATGTTAGTAAAGAATGTTGGCTGCAATGGAATATTGCCAATATACCTTGTCTTTCCGAAGACTACTGCTGAGATTGGGTGATAGGGCGCGGTAAGCACCAATATCACGTTCTAATTTTTGAAGCTTTTCCAATGCACTTGGGGGAAGATCTTCATCTCCAGAAACAGAGGATGGTGATTGAGCACGCCTTAATGGTGAACCTGGTTGTCGTTGTATTGATGATGATGATGATGCAACCATGGTAGGACTATGGTTGTTGCTAGGTGATGAAGATGCTGCTTGTTGACGCCGATCCATCTCCTGAAGTCGCTCTTTGAGTTGACTGATTTGTCGAGCGAGCACGCTTCTACCAATACCACTTGTGGAATCCTGCAGTTGCTTTTCCTTTTCAGAAATCTGCTGCTCGAGTTCACGTCTGAGTTGCCTGGTAACTTCAGAAGCTGATGAGGAAGAAGAAGGTGTGGGTAGAACTGGCGATGATGAGAGTGCATCGTTGGCACTGGTTGAAGAAGATAAGGAATGTTGTGGGGGAGTTGAACTCATGCTTGGATTAAGAGAGGGCAAAAGTAAAGATGATGCAAACTAGTTGTGTATAAATGTGCGTATATATGTACGGTTGGCTTGAATGTGGGTAGTTGTAAAGGAATGCGTTGCGAGTTGTTTGCTGTGATTCGTTTGTTTCAATGGATAATACTCGTCAATGATATAATATACTGAGTGTGAGCGTGTGCATGCGAGTCAACTTCTAACAGAGAACGTTTGAGAGCACACACACGCAACACACACAGTGCAACAAAAAAAATAACTTGGTTAAGGAAAGGAATCGGATGCTGGGCTGCCGAGAGAAAATTGCAGCTTTTTCATGTGACGTATCATTAGTTCCTCTCTCTCACTTGCTCATTCTTTATTGCTCTCTTATTCCACTGTTCCTGAAACCACATATTCCTACAAAGGAGAGAATGGGTTGATCAATGCATCATGTTTCACTATTATCATTGGTGTATGGCATTATAATGAAAAGGAAATATATCATCTCCAACAAGGATCGTATGTCAGGGGCCTTGTTTGCTACCTTTGATACATGTGCCTTTTAAAGATATTTGTCATGCCTTTTCTTCAATCATGTTTATTCTTGACACATATATGGTCAACTTATGCAGCTATAGCGGGGGATGATGATATGCTGTTGTTTTGTTTCAGTTTCCTTGACAAATTGTCGGGTTAGCAATCGATCCTCACACACTCCACTCATTCACCATGGTTACATCTCTTTGCCCCAGAGGATCGGGTCCCCTTTCCCATCTCAAATAATCCCATTGTCCGGGTACACTGCATGTATGTCAGATGAATTATATTCTTCGCATGACATGTACATCAGTATTGCATACATGTATTCACAAGTCATAAGGAGAGAGAGAGAAAGATTCCTCCTTCTAGTAAGGAAAGGGGGAAAGCGTTACAAAAAAAGATTTGCATGCAGCCCAAGCTTACACACAAACAAATACACATTTGAGATGCGTGCAGTGCACTGTTGTACAAGGCCACGAGGATTTGCACAACTTTCTCGGCTCATGCTCCGTCTTACTACTACTCCCACTTTATATATTTCTTTCTCCTTGCACACCAGCTTATTGTACTCGTTGCACTTTTTCTCACTTGATTTGATCGTAATTATACGCCATCATGCTCCTTGTCGACAATACAAACTCTTTTTTCTCTTTTGGCTGCTGCAGGAGTAACTGTGAGATTTCTCATGCATGATCTTATTCGCACATATCACATCATCTTGTATCATGCTTGGCAGCATCCATTTACTGAATGAGCGTTTCAGCAATACATCATCCAATATGAGATGGTGCAACAACCACACCATGTTCTATGTCTTGAAGATTTCATTCACAACCATTGTGTACCAAACTTGTTCTCATTATTGTTTGGTCCGATCACTTTGCAAATACCATGTTGTCAATACTCTTTATTGAAAGCCAATCATTTTCCTTGTGGTAACCTTTTGTTTGTCTTCATTAAAGCTTATCACACGCGGGAAATGAACAATGGTTGTGGCACATTGGCAACCCCACTCACTTTGTCTTTCGATAGATAAAGGATGCTAGCTTATAATATGATTGCAGTTGGTGATCATGTCAGCACTTGCAATATGACGAGCGAAAACCAATTGAGGAAAAGCAAAAGATGCTTGCATCTGCATATACTTTGTAAACGAAAAGCATTCTACCAACATGTGTTTGAGCAATGATCCTGATAATACAACGACTTTATTTTGGACGACCGCTCTTAGAATCAATAGCTCTCGGCTCCATATTACTGGTAAAGACAAGCTCCATCATTTCTTTCTGTCACACATGTCCTTGTATAGGTGCTGACGCATACAGCATACCCAACAGTTGTTTTTATATGGCATGGTGATTTGCATTGGGTCAATTGTAGCATACACAAATGGTAACCATTCACTCTATACGCCACAAAGGTAGCTGTTGTACTCATGTTCTTTTCGTATCAAGGACACGAATATGCAAGAGTGATGGCCATTGCGAATAAGGGGATACTTTCCTTGACATTTATTTCATCCCTTGCATGTGTATCAACATGTTTGATTAGGCCGGCAGGGCTATGATACAAGCAACAACCATGTCATCATGCCCTTCTTTCCCAGTATTATTATGGCTTGTCTTGCGTGGCATGTGATATTTTATTTCGGGGATGATTTCAGGATTCAATGGCGAGAGAAACTTGGGTATCGAGATCATCTTATGCTTTCAATCGAATGTAGGGTATGGCTGTGCGTATGTGTGTGCTACATGTGAAAATGGGCTTATGCGCTAAATTCATAAAGAGATGAAATGTGGATATGCACATACACTGGATTATGCAGCTTACAAAGGTCATTTGCCGCCCAGAGTCACTTATTCCCGGTTGCAGTTACAAGATATATTTATTTTAACAAGCGTTCCTATCAACTGTGCGCACAGGGTCACTGACAATTGTGCCGATCCATATTTTTGTCATTGTGGTCGCCAGTCTTTATTCGCACCACGTGGAGCACTTGTTTAGCGTCAGCAAATCATTTCGATCATCCTCTGGTCCTTTTCCTAAAAGGGAAAGTCGACCATACGCTTCAGACCAACAGCTCTCTATGATATCCCGACGATACTCAAGATCATTGTCCTGCCTGTGTAGGATGGTCCCTTTGAATAAAAAGTGATGTATAGTAAAATGACATGATTGATCATTCTATTGTGATACAGAAGAAATGAAAAAAGCTCATAACAGAAATAAACACATGATGGTACAGTTAGTGGATACAGTAGTGTGTCTCGTCTCCTCGTTTCTGATCCAGCTCATCCAATCCCATGAAGAAAGGATTGGATAAAGTATGCCAAGGAGTCACCCATGCTTGTTCTTTAGAAAACATTCCATCATCATGTAGAAATATATGCAACAGTAATAAAAATGCTTATATCGATGTGTCCATGCACACACACATACACACACTCACATCTCCTAATACTGAAATCCTTCATCTCCACCTTGAAACAGCGCCGAAAAAGTTCAATCCTCGTGTTTCCGGCTGAAGTATACTAGGCAATTTCTGTATTACCCTCTCTCACACTCATTCATTTTCTTTTCTTTCCCTCTCTCGACGCTCCTTTTAACACCCCAACTGCTAGTTTGCTTTTGGACATCTAGAACCTCATTTATAATTGTAAGTGGAATAACTTTCTCTTTCTCTTCCCTTCATTGTCTTGTCATGGGTCGTTATCCAGAGATCGAGTTCGGCATGCACGACACAAAAAGGGATGAAGACACATTATAGACCAACTCACTCATTGTTTGTTTTTTCTTTTACTCCATTCTCTCGGTCATTGCAAACTCTTTGCAACTCATTTATCTCTCTTTCACGAATCGACACTTGTTTTACAACACACGACATACACAACATCCATTTATAGACTTTCTCCACAGCATATCTATCTTGCAAGAAAAGAAACATTCGACAATATGATGCTCTACAAGTTGGTCGTTCTTGGTGATGGTGGTGTTGGCAAGGTAACCATGGGGTGGTGATTCATGCACACATGCACATATACAATCATTCTCGACTGTTGATGCAGCGTGTGTATGTATGGGCGTGCGTGTGCGTGAGATGATTGCGGAGGGCGGATATAAGAGTATATTTGGGGAATGATACACTGATTGCCTGTTATTACCTTTGGTTATTTTTTCATAGACCGCCCTTACTATTCAGGTATGTTGTCTTATCGCGCGTGAGGAGTGATGAGAATATTCCATTCATTGACGATTCCATTCCACAAAAAAATAGCTTTGTTTGAACCACTTTGTTGGTAAGTTTCCTTTTGTTCGCAGTCGGAATAAAGCGCTAATTTTACTTCCATATAGAGGTAAACATCCATTATGCAAACACAACAACCGGTCATCCATGTTGATGTTTTCTCTCTTTATTACGATAGACCTATGATCCCACTATCGAAGATTCTTACCGAAAGCAAGTTGTGATTGATGATCAACCATGTGTACTTGAAGTATTGGATACAGCAGGCCAAGGTAAAATTATTCCATATCCATCAGTGTGGAATTACTCATTTATATATTTATAGAGGAATATACTGCCTTGAGAGATCAATGGATCAGGTAAGATATCATGATGTGAATCGCATGATCGATGACTTACATATAGATTATAGGGATGGTGAAGGTTTCCTATTGGTGTACTCTATAACTGCTCGTTCTACCTTTGAGCGTATTGAGCGTTTCCGTGAGCAAATTTTCCGTGTCAAGGATGTGGACAATGTGCCCATGATGTTGGTTGGCAACAAGTGCGACCGAGTTACAGAGCGTGAAGTGACACGTGAGGAAGGCATGATGATGGCAAGACGAATGGGTTGCGAGTTTATCGAAACATCAGCAAAGACTTGTGTCAATGTCGAGCGTTCCTTTTACCAAGTAGTCAAGATTATTCGTGCTCAACGTGAAGGTCTTCGTACTGGTCCCAAGGGCAAGAGCAAGAAGGAAGGCAAAAAGAACAAGTGTTTGATTCTGTAAAAAAAATCCAAGTCTTGACGACGCCACACACATCATCACATTAACATATTATCAGGGGATCGTATTCATATACCCTGTTCGCTCTCACCTTACTCGCTCTCTTTCTCTCTCTTATTCGATACACACACACACGCTCATCATCCACACACTCTCGCTCACATATAGTCTCTTTCTCTCTCACACAACACTTCTCTTTTACCTTTCCCTCTCTTATTTCTTTCTTATCTTTTTTATTACTATCACAAGCCAACTATGTAAAAAGAAATCAGAGATAGTCTAGTAACAAGCAACATGTTATTTAAATGAATTTGACAGTGCTGTTTCCCAATATCTTTTAATATTATAATACGCAAGGAGCGGGTGGTTCCTTTCCTTGTTGACAATGAATATTAGTTACGATGGATGAGGGATCAGCAGTGTAACTTAGGTCACCTGCAATGGAGCTTTCGAACTTTCTTCTGCATGAATTTCCCCTTCCGCTTGCAAATGTACGAGGTATCCTTTTTGAAGGAGATGCTACCCAAGACACAATCAAGATACCAACAACGAGAAAGATATACAAGGGACAATCACACATGCCACAAAGAAGCACCCATCAGAGAATGGGATCAAATGTAATAAAATAACAATGAACACATCAGGAGATGACAATGAAGCACTACATTGATGATGACATATATCATTACAACCGATCACACAGCAAAAGCTATCCTTGTTGACACTTATCACAAGACTTTGTTGATAACTGCAATCCAATAGTCGAAAGAGATGGGTGATGATGCCAATGCAATATGCCTTGCTTTTATGCACATTGAGCTGGGAGTGGGAATAATTGTAGACACAAAGGGAATCGTGGTTATATGAGCAATGAGTTGGTCTCTACAACCTAGATGTCCCCATAATCATCACCATCCCTATCAAAGTTACTACATAACTACACATCAGAAAAAGTATATATAAGGTGTTTGATGTCATTTATTAGATATGGGTACTTATGAATCGAAGGATATCTAACAGCTAACAACGATGGCTTCCGTTGGGAGGACAAGACGATTGCTTATAGACAAGTTGTTTGTTAATAAATCAAAAGTATATTGGCCACTGTATCCCACCCAGCATGAATCAAATGCTTGGGAACAATTGTCGATCCTGCACTTCTTGTTGCTCCACACAAAACTTAAAAACGCCACTCCTCCAGAATCGCTCCTCGATGGATACATCGCCCAATATACCCCTCAAGGTGAATTCACTCAATGTGACAGAAGATTTTAGTCGCTCGTTTATTCATTCTTGAATAGCGATCCCACTCTTATTATACAAGCAATACTCAACGTCGATTCGATCAATCCCGTGGTTCAAGGCAACCTGCTCAGGTGGAAAGTATGTTTGATGCTCTCATTCATGTGCTTGGAACATGTTGTTGATCTATACGTTTTTACTGTAAACAGAATCGTCCACGGACGTGTCAGATCGCGGCGATCGTTCAACTCTAAAGCCTGCAAGCAGTGGTAATTGTCTCGTGCACGTGACACGTTTATTGATGATTGCATATTGAAACGATGGTGGGATAGAGCGAATAACTACAAATCCACGCATCAAAGCATTGTCATCCATCAACACCAGTAGCTCATTATCTCAACGTAATAAGAACGATTCATCATCATCAAGATCACCTTCAACAAGTGCCAGTACTACTCCTACACCTGAGCAACTATCATTCGAATGGCAAGGCTGCCTCGAACCTCCTGATACTGCAGGCGGTATCACAACAATGAATGTCCATATCCAATCAATCGCTGGTCGAGCTCCACATGCATCTCGTGTAAAGGAACTGCTGAATCGACTCAGTACAAACAAAGAAATGCCCAGCATACAAATTCGTTCCTTCTTGGCACTCAACATCCTCCAACGCTTCTTTTCACAATCTGCGAGTATCATGATGATGTCAGCTAGTTCAATAGACACCGTCAAGTTTGCCAAATTTCGAAGTTTCTTGACAATCAACTTGATGGTAAGCATGGTGATAATAATAATGGAGAGACTTGGGTTCATTGTATTAACTGGATCAATCAAGGCAGGATTGATATTACGTCCATCACGACCGAGTGGAGTATTGGCTATTGTACCTCATTCCGAAGCGATGGTTAAAGGCTGGCGACTCAAGAATGTTTGGTTACCCCATAATATGCTTGTCATTTACCTGCCGTCGATTCCACCAGAACCGCCATTATTGAAGGGTTATCTCAACCTTGATGTGTTTTCCAACACTACACCCGGTCAATCCTTCGACTGGCAAACCATAACCTTAGCACTTAAATTCCCTGTCGAGGTAAATCATATATCAACCAAAATGAAGACATGGTGTAGTAATTCTGGATGATCATAGCTTTTAGAGCAGATTAAACGGGATACTCTGATTGTGATCTGTGGACGTTCAAAATGGGCAACAGAATTAAGAGAAGCGTATCAAGTTTTCAAGTCAAAGAAAATATCGCAATCCAATCAGAAAGTGATCCTTGTAAGTTTATTTACTCATTGAACTTTTTATCAGAGTACCCATCATGTTATTAGCTCGATCGATACCAAGATTGCCGCTTCCAACGTAATCTATCAGTGTGGAAACAAGCCTGCTTGCAACCTACGTTTTGGGAGTTTGGAATTCCTGATTTGGACACGCCGAAAATGCAACCAGTAAAACGTATATTTCCACAGTATACAGGTTGGTTGACAAGGGCAATGGATGGGATATGGAAAAACTCATAATGGCTTTATTAGGCGGGTTCATTACTACCAACATGCAAAACATCCTTGAGAAACCCTCCATCCTTGCTAGCATAGCGGATGCCACTCGACGAGTAAATACAATATGGCAAATTTGTTGTCAAGGGGTAATGTAGGTTAATTCTTGGATACATTTGTAGTTGAATTTGAATCCAGCAAATGGTGAATGGAAGTTTGTCTTGAAAGATGACATCCTTGATCGCTTATGTCGGAGAATGGATAGCATGAATGCGACACAGTAAGTTTATTTTTCATGACAATGTGCAGGATACTAATGTGTGAAAAACATCTCTTAGGATACGCATTGCACTTTTACATCTCAAGGCAATACTTGTATGCAATGAATGCGAGCTAGTACATGATTGGGCGGAAGCGGTGAGAATTGATACGACTCTTTCATACTCCTTGTTTCTGATAATCTTTGCTCATTGTAGACCCAAGACGGCGTTGATCCAACCCAGTCGGATGACTCAGCGACTTCATTGATGGAACAACTGTTACGACAATATTGCTATACACACCAAAACTTCGTGATTGTGAATGACATTGGCTCTGGAAATCCAAAACGGCTCAAAGTCATTGAAGAAATACCATCTCAGGACCTGTACAAATCGTTCTCCATGGAACCATCCGGTTGATATTTCCCTCGTGTACACTAGCTTCATCCATATTCACGCGACTGTACTATATTATTACCTACAATACAATACAAACTGTGCATATCCAATGACTCGTGGTCATGTATCTGAAATAGGAAGGAGTTTCTTTCATTGTGTCTTTTAGTTTGGGGGAAAGTTCTTTGCTGGATCGGTCATTGACACAAAATCCATTGTGAGATGACGATGATAACATCATGTTAAACGTGCGCTTCAGCCACTTTATAAAATCGGCGCTTCTTTTTTATCAATCATATAATCCATATCTCTATTATCATTACATGTCATGACGTCCCCCAAATGGTCTAGACCAATCCATTTTACCGACAATCATACACATCATTTGCTTGCTCTTTGATGTTGTCACCATGGATGGCAATCAATGGCTGTCATGTTCGATATGGTTTGTGACTATATATGGGGGAAGCATTGTAACACGTTTTCCACCAAATATAGTCAATTACCGCATTGCGTTTGGGTGCACAAGGAGAGGCGCAGTGTCAAAGGTCTGAATGCATCAACAAACATGCAACACGCCATAATACTGCCGATGGTGCAACCCACGTTGACATGATGATTATATTTCTCACACACACACTCGCACATACCCTACACACTAGCTCTATCACATTATTTGTAAATTTATTCGTAAAAAGAAAACACAATCAACACAATACATTTTTAAGATTACAACTACTATGTATCTTATGTGTGATGTATCCATACAGGAAGAAGTGATGTAGGATAGTGGATGGAATCGGCTTACGAATTAATCGATATGGTGGGGGACTACTAGGGGTGTTCGTTGTGACAATTTGATGATGGGATGTATGGATGTTTGTCATACGAAAGCTATTATATTGAATACTTTTCATATCTTTGACACGCGTGTCTTCAGTAAATCTCTAAGATTAATGCCTGTTCAAGCTTACTAAGACCCAATCTGACATTACAAATGATCCTGGCAAGTTACTCCACGGTAGCGATCAGCAATATTTTTCAATGAAACCTTATCTTAAATGAAAGCGGACTACACAGCATATCACTCATTGTGCTCAACCATTCTATATCGGTGACTACCCAGGCGACAGAATTATCATCATCACGTCAAAATTGGTGTGGAATAATGCCTTGTTTATATCAATCATCATTTTTGATAACTGGCAAAGTATCAAGGTACAATCGAAACCATTTGAAGGGTATGTTATCAAGTTTGGTTTTCAAATGGTCGGGTAGGGGCGATAGAATTACCTTTTTGACATTGGTATCAGGTCATGCACCATTTCCCCGACTCACGTGGTGGTATAATGAAATTGATTGTGCCTTCTTTTAAAAACATCTTACCGAGCCTTTCATAACGGTCAGCATTTAAAAAGTCATTTGAATAGAAACATCGTTGTCACCGGTAGCATTGTTAGGGTGGTTATCAATATCAGCTAGCACATTGGAAACTGATGCTTAAAATACTTCATTGTGGACATGATTCGATGTTCATTATGTTGGGCGTTGTTTCTCCGTCCGCCAAATATTGTAACACTGTAGAGTATGATGACAAGCAATAAGCGTAAGCGACAACTTCATATTGTAATGCAACTTGATACAAGATCATCATCACCCTACTGAAACATATAGATGAGCATATACAGCATGCAGATAAAGTCTTCAAGATGGATATCTACCATGGAGTGTGTTACACATGACCGTTGGCTTACATGATGGGGGGAGTATATGAATTGGTTGGTACATGCGCTTTGTTGGATACTTGATTGACAAGCCCGCTGTTAAACTTTTTCAATTTGTTTCAAGTCAACGACCCAGACTTTTTCCTCCTTTCTCTCACTTTCTCCTTTCCTCTCCTTTCTACTCGAGAAGTATCGTTACTGCAGGCTCAGTCATCGTCTTCTTCACCTTCATTACTACACTTGTTACATAATCTTCTGCATTTATACACCACGCCATTCATTTTCTCTCTTTGACGGTCATTATCAACAATGTCATCCTTCTATGCATCCGATATGAACAACCATTTGCAGCGTAGACAAGCACCATCTCTCGATGAGTGAGTACTATGAAGATCTTACAGTATATCATACTAAAATATATAATTTTAGTTTGCCAACTCCTGGTGGTGGTGGTGACGCTGGTAACAGTAACAGTGGAACTTCATCCCCTGGTGCAGCAGGTCAAGATCCCACTGTATGTTTGTTTATATGAATTACGTAATACTGTCATATTAAAAGTTTACTCACGTGCGTACACATGTTATAGGATGCTAGCAGTGGTGGTGCTACCAACAGTGGCAGTGACAGCAGCACTAGTGCTGACAGCAATGGTGCCAATGCCAATGATACACCAAGCGGTGGTAGCAATGGTGATAGTAGCTCAGAGCCAACCGCATCTGCTGGTGATGGTAATACTACTCCCGACAATGGCAACAACCAACCAGACCCGACTACACCCGCACCTGCTGATCCTACTACAACTGCTGCCAATAATGATCCATCATCTAGCGATAATCCGCAGCAACCTACTCAATCGCCATCGGATGGTAATAATCAACAACCTACTACAAGTAATCAGCCACCACAACCTACTACAACACAGGAACCACCATCATCATCGCAACAACCTGAAACATCGAGTGTTGCACCAACCACTACAGTTGCACCTACTACAACCAGCCAAACATTGTCACCATCATCTGAGACAACTACATCTTCGGCGATTGAATCCTTGTCCAGTAGCTCAAGTGCTTCAAGCTCAACCAGTGCTTCACCATCAAGTATGTATAATTTGAGAATAAGAGACATATGGCTTGAAGACTGACAATAGTTTATTACTAGTTACTTCAGCAGCATCTGACAATGACTCTACCAACACTGGTGCAATTGCAGGTGGTGTAGTGGGTGGCGTAGTGGGTGTTGCCCTCATAGGTATGTTTTGCTTTTTCTATCATTTGCATAAAATTGAGCATGGGAAATTAATGAGTTTGTCATGTGTTTATAGCTGGTTTGATTGCATTTCTTTTCATGAGAAGACGCAAGCAACGCCGTGAACGCCGTGCACAACGTGAACGTGATGATATGATCTTTAATAGTCATGGCTATGAAACAGAAACAACATCGAACCAACAATGGTCGCCTACTATGATGGAACATACACCGACTATGGCAGCACGTGCATTCCCACCCCCTGGTACAGCCGGTGGTATGGATAGTGAACGTTATTATGTTGAGCCAGAGCCACCACTTCCTGTACATCATTACAACAATTGGTCACCTAGTACAGCACAGCAACCAGAGTATTATCCTTACATGGAAGATCACTCAACTGTGAGTGGTGGACCTGATTATGCTCACGAGCAGTATTATAATGCAACTGCTGCAGTTGGAGGTGCAATGGCACCACAACCACACCATTATGGTTATGAGCAACATCATCAACCTACATCACCAGTAGCTTATTCAGACCCTGCTAGCACTTCCCCCACCATGCAAAATCCTCCATCAGCCGATTATGATTACTATCATCAATATAATGTCGGTGGTGGTGCAGCAGGCGGTTATTATAGCCAACAACAAGCGCATCAACCTTATGACAAGCCCGATGCTAAAGATGGTCAATAAACGCTTTGTAGTATACTTTCACGTAGTACACATTTGTGCAATTGTGCAACGTTAATTTTCTGATTCAATCAAAACAAGGATGTTCGTCATGCGCACAACTAAATCGCCATAGCAACTCTTGCCCAGATCACCGCTACCCTAGTTTTGCCGACCATATAATTTACACATTGACCACATGCCATAGTATTGGTCCTCCTATACGCTCGCTGCTTAAAATGAAAGAGATGTGTCATTCTTTGACGTAGTGCAATGATAAGCATATGAAAAAGAAATGTGCATGATTATGCTCAATGGGACACTGTTAATGGCTGGGCAATTACTTGGAAAGTAACATTACTCAAACACATATGCGAATGAATGGTCTGTATCTTGTACACAATGCTTCACAAGAGCTTGTCGTTTGTGCTGTGTTGCACGCATCAATAATCTCTTGTCACTCACAAAGAGTGTCACAATCAACGTTATTCCCAGGATCATATATAAAACGTACTCACTAAAGGCGATAAGTTGTCCCATTAGGCCCTTTATCCCATCCCACTCATTTACTATGAGAATCTTCTCATCCTTCCTTGCGCTGCTACCAGCAGCAGCCATGCTGTTGTCCTCGGTATCAGCTGCACCCACTGCACCAAAGAAGAACAAGATTATCCCTGGCAAGGATTTTGATCGCATTGTCATTGTCGTGTTTGAAAACCAGGATTATGAAGATGCTGCTGCCGATCCTTACTATTCGACTCTTGCTGAAAGACATAATGGTAATCATTTATACATTCTGCACTATGGTCAATGTGCTCATTCATCTACTGCTCAGGTGTCCAGCTTACCAATTACTTTGGTTTGACCCATCCCTCGCAACCCAACTATGTAAGTGGACATGATGGTAACCATATTCACGGAGTGAGTGCCCTAATGCTTGTTACACACATGATGATGAAATAGGTTGGCATGATCAGTGGTTCCACAGATGGTGTTGTTTTGGATTCCAATTCAGACATTGATCGAAAGTCGATTGTCGATCTTCTCGAAACGAGAGATATCTCTTGGAAATCCTACCAGGAAGGATATCCAGGTACATACATATTCATGCCGTTGAAGTTTAATGTCCCTTATCCAATGTGAATTCTTTTTGTATGTGCCATTAGGCGATTGCTTCCAAGGTCGTAAGAATGGTACCTATTACCGCAAGCATAACCCCTTCATGTCCTTTACCAATATCTCCAACACCACTCGCTGTGACAATATTGTCAACGCCGATCAACTTGACAAGGACATTGCCAACAATGAAGTACCCCAATTTGTTTACTACACCCCTGATGTGAGTATAATGCTACCACTTGTTGATCAATTTGTATTCTTAACCGTACATTCTATATTGTGCTTATCTAGATCAACAACGATGGTCATGGTAAGTCAAACATCGACATAGCCATGCCAATCACTCATCATTGATATTTTAGACACTTCACTCGAATTTGCATCCAACTGGACCAAATCCTGGCTCGAACCACGTCTCAAGGAAAAGGCTTTTACTGAAAACACTCTCTTCGTCATTACTTGGGACGAAAACAAGACATGGGTTGTCAAGAAGAACCAAGTTCTTACCGTACTCCTTGGGCCTGTTGTGCAAAGAAGTTCGCTCACTGACGGTGTAAAGTACGACCATTATTCTATTCTCAGATCTGTTGAAGACAATGTAAGGCTCCATTTGTACTTTGTACTCTTGTCATTATACTCACGAAATGTCACATGCAAATCTTATAGTGGGATCTCGGCAATCTTGGTGAAAAGGATGTTGACGCCACACCCTTTATTCTCAAAGATCAAGCTGGTAATTAAACAGCCATCGGCTTTGGTGTCATATATACAATATACATCATAAATATATTCTAAAACACCATATTGCATTATTGCATGATAGAAAATGGTGCATCAGGCAAGATTAAGAATGTGGTATTATTGGTTATGGAAAATCGATCCTTTGATCGTATGGCTGGATGGTTCAAGTAAGTGAGCACATGATATGTGTATTGAATTAACTTTCTCACGTATCACAAATTCATGCGTGAACCAGATATTCGGATCAAATCGACGGTCTTACAGGAAAGGAATACAATCTCGAGGACCCAACCAATTCCTCTAGCACCAAGATTTATGCTACCAACAAAGGATTACTCAAGGATCCCAGAGATCCACCCCACGAGCATGAATGGGTCACCCAACAGATCACTGGCAATGAAACCACTCCCACTAGTGCCAAGTTGCATGATACATCCATGGGTGGTTTTGTTGCTAGCTTTGTCAAGGAATTCCCAGAAGTCGCCGGAAATGAAACTGCCATGGCACAAGCCATGAATGGCTTTGACCCTTCATCCATTCCCATTACCTATGAGCTTGCAAGCAATTATACCATCTTCGATCGTTGGTTCTCATCGTTCCCCGGTTCTACTATGCCTAATCGTATGTTTGTGCATTCCGCTACATCAGATGGCGAGGTAAGTTTTTGTGTTCTTCCTTGGTCGTGTCTTTTGGTCATGTAATTTGACTCACTGGATGTGATGATAGATGGTGACTGACGGCTGGAAGTACATTGGTGGTTATTCTCAGCGTACAATTTATCACAATCTGGCAGGTATGTGCGTGTGTGTGCGCGTGTGCACATGATCAAAGTGTGTTTGTAAGCATTGGCTGATGTATCGTCATACATGGTAGATGCTGGTATCGACTGGGCCAACTATTATCAAATCATTCCTTCCTTGCTCATTTTCAATAAGCTTCGTCTTGGCTATCTCAAGAATTATCACAACTGGGCAACATTCAAGAGTGACGCTGCTGACGGCAAATTGCCACCCATGACATTCATTGATCCTGCATACTTTTCTATTGGCGAATGTATTCCTGAAAATGACAACCATCCTCCCGCTGATGTCGCCGAAGGTGAAAAGTTGCTCAAGGAAATCTATGAGACACTTCGTGCATCTCCTCAGTGGAACGAAACCTTGTTCATTGTCACATATGATGAAGTAAGTTCTAATGCATTGTTATGAATGACTTTTATTAACATGGTCATCATGGATATGTAGCACGGCGGTTACTACGATCATGTACCTACTCCCTTGAAGGATAGTAAGTATATGCCACTAGCAGGTATATGTTTTTATTTAGAAGCTCACATTCATATATTCAGTTCCTAATCCTGATGGCAAGGAAACTGATGGCTTTAAGTTTGATCGATTGGGTGTTCGTGTGCCAACACTTTTGATTTCTCCCTGGGTTGAAAAAGGTGGCGTGATTCATGCTCCTAATGGTCCTACCAAATCTTCAGAGTATGAGCATTCTTCCATTCCTGCCACTATCAAAAAGGTACAATGTATACTATCTTGCGTTGAATTGATGACTAACGTGCACAACCAATAGCTATTCAACCTTCCCAACCATTTGACTAAACGCGATGCCTGGGCTGGTACTTTTGAGCACGCCATCTCTCTTGACAAGCCACGCACTGATTGCCCAGAGACTCTTTCTGATCCACCCGCTCCTGTCGTTGATACCAAGCCCGATAACAAGTTTGGTAAGTCGAATACATTCATCATCACTATTATTGTTTCTTTTTGCTTATGCATCCATTCATCATCTTTTACATATCATCAGAGGAAGCCATTTGCAATGGTCTCAAGGATATTCTCCAAGGCGAACATTAATTGCGATTTTATCAAACAATGTATCGATATGTTACGCATTATTATAGCGTTTAATGTAATAAACAAATCTTTGCAATAACGATTTGCATTTGATGATGATCTTTTTATTCACGTGCAAGATGAACATGGATGATGTTTGTTGTTATCCGTATCTCTTCAGCGGTGTATAAAAGCGGTAGCATCGGTCAATAGAGAATGGTAGCAGTGCGTTACAACCCATTTATAGAGTAACAAAGAAACTGAAATATCATGAATGACATACACATGCCACCAATTGGAGGTGTTACCAGTAAGTTCTTTGTGGTATGTGAATCCCTGTACTACGTTGTACTTTTTCATCAAAGTCATAATAGATGTAAATTATGGTGGAGTGAGGGATATGGTGTAAAAGGATGATTCTGCACAAACATGATTGGATCAAAAGGTCACGATTCTACATTTCTGAAAGGTAGAAATCTAGTATAGCTCTCATTGGGTGGATCGGGACTTGGGGAAAGATCCACGCAATACAAATCCTCGGTAAGGATCGACGTTGTGTGACACAAGCTGTTTTGGTGTTTGGGACGTCATTCATTGTGTATGGTCATTTTAACATGTTGTTACCATGACTCCTCACTTTGTTAACAAGAACTCCTTTTTTGTATCATGGCAACACTTGCAACATGGTCATATCCTTTATGACATACTATCGATATACAACAGTGTATGGGTGTGAGTGGGGGAATTCTACTGCGGACTTTTTAGTCAGTGCAACTGCAAATCCCTGTGGTTGTGTACCACCGACCCTTTTCTTTCCATAGCGTTACTCACTTTTTTATTCCATAAGCACTCTCCCCCCTTCAGCAATTCGGTACAAGGAGGTCATGACCAGTGGAGCACGCATTGTCATTCCCACTTTGATTCTATTCATTGCTGCTCTCTTCACTGCAACTTGGGCTCATGACAATGCTGAACTGATTCACAACGAAATCTTGGTGGACACCTCCTATTCAAATAAGGACACTGAAGCTCATCACAGGAAACATCACCATCACCACCATCACCACAACCATGACTATTATAAAGACCACGACGACGATATTGACGACTCTAATGACGATGACGACAATCAAGGCGCCTATCACCAAGTGGAGTCCCACCATAAGACACAAGAAGTGTATCCTATCGTGGCCGATATGAATACAGTATCATCCGCTGCAAGAGATCTATCTATATCCGCTGATAGTTTACCAACATCCAGCAGTTCAGTAGCTTCATCCAAAGAAAGGACAACATTGAATGGCAATGACGATGGGACTATCTCTAGCACCAACTCTAATAGGACACCTGATTTCAGCCTGGAAGCTAGTCCTCACGTTCAAGTGAATCTTTTCTGCGTAATTGACCATGCATTCTGCAGCAAAGTTGCAGGGGCATTACAGGATGCTGCCAGAATGTTCAATGACGTTGTAAATATCAAAAATGATTTACTGTAAGTGTTGATGCTATTCATGTATACAAAAGCTAACCAAAAGGGTGATGTTGTATGCTATAGAATACAAGCAACGTATTACAGCTTCTGTGAAAAGGGTTGTGCCAATGATACATTTGGATGGGGGGCCCCTTCTTCTCAGGTAAAACGATCTTTACTTTCACTACCCCCTGAAAACCCAATCATCAGACTTACTCATTACTTATTTTGTTGCAGTTTACACTTCCGTTTGAAGATGGTGCAGATCTCAACTACATATACCCACAAGCACTAGCGAAACAATTGGCACCTTACAGCAACACATCAGCTTGGGCAAATCATGATATTGCATTGGAAATCAATCACGATATATACATGAACTCGATCAACCAGGAACAAGCACATCGTGATGGGTGGAATGGTACTGGTGTTCCTGCAGGAGGAATATATTACTTTAGAGTAAGTTGAGAAGGAATTGAAGAGAATTTCTGAATTGGCCAATTAATGTGTACGAAAATAGGATGATTCAAGCAACATTGCATCTGATCAGATCGACTTGAGATATATTATGCTTCATGAGATTCTACATGGCGTTGGTTTCTTGAGTTCCTGGGCAGCTTATTTCGCAAATGTGGCATCACCCTTTCGAGCATTGATCAATGGTATCATCGATCCAGATGAGCTACAACTTGTAACACCCAGCCCTTTCTGGTTCATCAAACAGCAAACTGGTCCTATCTTTGTCACAGGCTTTCAACCAACAATGATATTCGACAAGTTCCTTTATAGCATCAATCCGCAATCCAACCATTCAGATCCTTTATCTTTGGCAGCTGTTGGATTTGATATGCAAAACTTTTGTGTTCAAGACACACAATCCTTTGTCATCAACTTTATTCAAGAGTTCAACCGATCAAATCAATCACGAAACGCCAATCGACTTTGGACTTCAATGAGTGAAGAAAATACGCTCAGTTTTCATTTCCCACCATCAGCCATTGATAACAGCAGTTATAATACAAATTCGTACCTGAATGAAACATACAAAGTGATGCGCTTATTGACTGGCGATCAATTATTGACATCACATATGGAATTATCGAATCGGAACTTTCGACTTGGAATTGCCATATCGCATTTGGATGAAAACTATTCGACCACACCCGATTTCCTCATGACTGGATCGTATATCAGAGGGCAATCAATTGAAGATATTGTGCAAGAAGCTTACAAACACATGCCGACGATTTATTATAATGTGAATGTCAACAGCACTGATACTCAGCACATATACCAATCACCCATCGGTCCAGGTGTTTTGAGGATATTGGATTCTATGGGCTATTCAACAGTGCTAAGCAACACCAACTACACCACAGCTGGCAATGTAAAATCAGGCAAAATGCCATCAGTATGCGATGACAAAAATAACAATCATGCCATATCCAAAAGTAAAAAGAATCTCGACACATCCGAAGCAATACCAGCATCATCAAACAACAT
The DNA here is from genome assembly GCA_025094155.1 of Lichtheimia hyalospora FSU 10163. Lineage (NCBI taxonomy): Eukaryota > Fungi > Mucoromycota > Mucoromycetes > Mucorales > Lichtheimiaceae > Lichtheimia > Lichtheimia hyalospora. The sequence goes on from PTRB01000025.1 coordinate 154,622, forward strand.
GTCAGAAACACTGGTAGCACTTTGGGCAGTTGTACTCTTGTCAGTGTTGTTCTTTTAGTCTAACCTTCTCATCCTCATTTCACTCACACACTACACACATTTCATACACCATCAACGTATTGTAAATTCATTCATGCTCACATCATATGATTTCCCTGCAATCCTTGTACATTTTCTTCTTGCGTTAATAATCAGTCATTCTGCACTATACAAATTTTGGGTTATATGGGGAAATCTAACAGCTAGAATAACAATGGAAGAGTAGAATGGGACGCAGCAAATATCACCTGGTGGAACAATGGACCACAAAGATCCATATGAGAAACAATCACAGTTCTTTTCCACAACCATCAATCATTAGCTTGTGACAAAACTACACATCATGCCTAACATTTCTTATGTGTATTTTTGCTAATACGCGACTTGCAATAATCACCGAGATAGTTCAAGATTGTACGAAGACACTTTATAAGACGATATCATACTTTGATATATACGGTATAGTAATTGCCATGTTTTTATATGTTACTAAGGATGAACTTTTAAAGAGAGCTATTCTAAGTGCTACACTCGAATGGGCCGTACTTGTTCGGTCTGATAAAAGGGCACATAAGCACCCCAAGCCCACAGTGGCCGACCCATTCATACGAGTGTATAACGTCAACAACTCCTCCTACTACCTCCCACTACTTGCAATACATGACTCCCAATCTACCACAGGTCACCGATTGACAGTCTCACTTCCAATGGCTAAGGCAGTAATCCTCAAATGCAAATGATAGGGCCTAGATAGGGCAGACCACGCTGTCGCACAAAAATCATGCTGCCAACGATCCTTCACCATAGAGCAAGGCCACCATCCCATTCTACCCATAGCATATAAAGTATTCACCATATCAGTAGTTGCTGCCATCAAGCGACCTTTCTGGTTGGCGTCAAAGACACATCATGTATCCCAAATAGCGTAGGCACAAGTATAATCCAGGTCTTGACCATTAAATACACATGAAGATGTTGACTTGTCGAGGGAACATCCAGGACATCAGTATGAGTGCTTGAAGATGGATATCCACGAGGAAGAAGAGAACGCTGTGGTTCCAATGACGGCACCAGTTGCTGTGATGGTACACCGATACAAGACACGAGTTGCTGATAGCTGCCACCCAGAGCATTGAAATGTTGTTGACAATCATGACCATCAATCTTCGAAAACTTGATGTCACCAAATCGCTTTCTTGTTACAGAGAAATCCATCCAATGCCTAGTGCCGGTAGCCGTTTTCACAGTAGCTTGGACAATGCCCGCCATCATAAGTCTCACAGGATACACTTGGTGCCACCAAAGACAAGTTGCTGATTGTTGCATGATCATCCATCTAGAAAAAGATACATGGTGATCAGTAAACATGGTTCCATATACATCACTTGAATGATACTTATCTTTGCTGATAGTGGAGTGAATGAACATGCCGGGGCAATAAGACACGTTGGTTGCATTGTTTTCATCTAAAAAGC